>CAUYPK010048561.1:0-97456 GCA_963574355.1 Loris lydekkerianus | reverse complement strand
AAAGTTAGCCAGGCATAGTGGTGTGCAACTGTAGTCCCAGCTACGTGAGAGGCTGAGACAGGAGGATCTCTTGAGCCTGGGAGTTTGAGGCTGCAGTGAGTGAGCTATGATGATGCCATTGTATTCTAGCCCTGGCAACAGAGCAAGATCCTGTCTCAAAAAAGGAAATAAACGTATCGAAGCATTTTAAATAAACACCCAAAAACTCAGTGGCTTAAACAACAATTATTTGTTCATGACTCTGCCACATGGGCAGGGCTTGGTGGAGACAGCACCACTCTGTTCACGTGGTGTCAAGAGGGCAGCTTTCCGTCTTGTTCTGCTGGGGATCCACTCATGTTGGCTGCGCTTGGCTGGCTATCGGCTGGCTGAAGCCTGGGCTTGGCTTCTCTTCCTGGCCTTCAGGGCCACCCCTTTTCCCTGGGGACTTTCCATGTGGCCTCTACACCAGTTGGACTTCTTATCTGGAAGCTCAGGGATCCCAAGATGCTGTAAGCAAAGTTGTAATGAAGAGGCCCAGAAAGAAAGAACACCAGTCCCTATCTCACAGGTCATTCTGAGGGTACAGTGGCAGAATGGAGGTGTGGCACCTCTCCCAGGGCCTGGCCCCACAATGACTATCAGCCAGCTATCACACCATTGTGTCTAAAACACCAATGGCCCCTCCCCCAAAAACACCAAGGAGGCCCCTCAGTAAGACTTCCACTGTTAGACTTCCAGTTTTGTCTTTCAAAGCACCCCTCCCTTTCTTACCTCACTCTCAGGCCTGACCAGATGGAACCCGTGAGAAGCTCCTGCCTCTGTGCCTTCCTGCACTCTGCTCTCTGCCCAGCTGGTCTTCCTCCTGAGTCCATCTGGCCAACATCTGCACCAGGCCTCCTCCTCCCAGACCTTTCCTACCCTTCCCTGGAGGCTTTCTCTGCTTTGTCCCTCAGCTGAACACAGGTGGCATTGGCCCACCTGGATGGTGGTGGCAGGTGGGGCCCTATGCTTGGAAGGGTCCTTCTCAGAGGCCATATAAGCAGCTCTTTGGTACGCTTGGCTATAAGAACAAAAGTAGATCCCAGTGGTCAGCATGAGGGCTCTGGAGCTAGGTTCCAGGGTTTCGAATCCGACTTATAACCTAACTTTATGGTACTTCCATTTTCTCATCCGTAAAATGTAGATGATAATAATAGCATTGACCTCCTAAGTGTGCTGTGACAGTTAAATGAGACATTACGTGAAGAGCACCTATGTTTGATGCCTAGCGGACGCTCCATCACTGCTGCTCTTGCTGTTGTCAATATGTGCTCTCCCAGGTGGGGCTTACAGACAACTCGCTCCCCCACGAGCTGGGACTGCATATTGGCAGCTGGGAACTATGACCTTTAGTTCCACTCCTCACACACACACACACACCCCATCCCCCCCAGTCCCTGAGCCCCAGAGGGAACTCCAGAAGTTTGGGCTTTGGTGCCTTCTCAGCCCCCACTCGGGTGAGGGAAAAGCAAATGCCCAAGGTCAGCTGGGAAAAAGCAGCCAGCGAGGGTCTGGGAGGCCCACTGCAAGCTGGGCCTGCTCTTCGCCCCCTCCTCCTTCGGGAGGCCTGGCAAGGAGGCTGACGAAGCAAGTGGGGCCAGTGAGTCTTACCTAGTGGCCTGGTATTCAGCCCATAATGCCTGAGGGCCCTGAGAACACATCAAGTTTAGAGATGGTCAGCCCCAGGGTGAAGGGTAGGCAGATCTAGTTAGCCAAGCAGTCATTTTGTCGCCGCCCCTCCCCTTTTTTCCTGTGTGCACGAGGCACTGTCCCACACACAAGAATACAGAGAAAGAAAGACTGTAAAAGCAGACCCCGAGAGAAGGGTGCCTGTGCTTGTGAGTGGGCAGCTACTTTGCAACCTCGAGTTCTGGGTGTCCAGCTTGGTCCCCTTCCTCACATCTGCCTGTGCCTGGCATAGAGGTATAACATAAGCTCCAGCCTCTGCCACTTCCTCCCTGAATAGCAAGTTGGCTTGTCTCTGTGAGCGCCAGTGTCTTAATCTGCAAAGTGGGAGTGCAGCCAGGAGAGCCAAGTAAACGCTGCAGAGGACCCAGCACACAGCAGTCAGCTTCGTCCGCACTCTGCCTTCATCTGCCATCCCCGTGGCCCCTCTCCTTGGGCTGGAATCTCACCCTCACTTCTGACTTCCTGGAGCTGGACATAGCTTTGCTGACTACAGCCAAGCTGCCTTCTGAACCCCAGTGATGCATGCTGGAGTCCTTTCCAGTGAGCCATTTGTCCCCTGCTGCCAGGGTCACAGAGGTCTTAGAGCCTCTTAGAGGGAAGGGACAGGAGCCACCTACCAGGATCCTGTCCCAGCTGTTAGCGGGGATTCCTTCCCAGCCAGGGACAGATGGGATCAGTCTCCCAGGGTGGGGATTGCTTGAACACCTGGGGTAGGATTCACACCAAAGGTGAGGAATTCATGTGACCCTGTCAGCTCCAGTCAGAGGACTCCCACGCTCTTCTTCCTATAGCTGGGAAACAAAATGACAGGTCACCTGAAGGGCAACTGATGACAGGCTCATCTATAACATTTATTTAGAACTGGCAGCCCCTCCTCCTTCCAAAAGGGACTAAGGGAATGCTCTGAACATTAGAGCAAGCCCTTCCTGTCACCTACATTCACACTGCCAATGAGTCCCCGTGAGAATCCCCATGTTAGCAACGAGAAAACTGAAACTCAGACACGTAAACTCTATGTCACCCAGCTAGTCTGAGGCAGAAGAACATTAGAAAGCAGGTTGCTCCAACAATTGTTTTTTAAATACAGATACAAGAAGACAAAAAAAAAAAACATAAAAATGGACTATCAAAGCATAGAACAGCAGTTCTTAACTTCCAGAAGAAACTTTTAAGAAGATATGCATGATGTGCTGATAGTGCTGACAAATGCAGTAAGCATTTTTCTGGAGGGATATTGAAGAACCCATCAATAGCGCACAAGCATTAGGAAGAGGTACTGGGGTGGAGGGGGGGAGTGGGAGAACTTTCTTCTCTTGTCTTCCTACAGCATTTGAATTATTTTCCACGTGCGAAGTGAAAACAAGGGGTTATCTGAGTGGGAAGAGTATGGGTTATTTTAATTTTCTTCTTGAGGGCAGTGCCTGTGGCTCCGTGGGTAGGAGGCCGGCCCCATATACCGAGGGTGGCGGGTTCAAACCGGGCCCCAGCCAAACTGTAACCAAAAAATAGCCGGGCATTGTGGCTGGTGCCTGTAGTCCCAGCTACTGGGGAGGCTGAGACAAGATAATCGCCCAAACCCAGGAGTTGGAGGTTGCTGTGAGCTGTGGCACCCTACTCCGGGTGACAAAGTGAGACTCTGTCTCTAAAAAAAAAAAAAAAAAACGAAAGAAAGAAAGATAGAGAGAATATTTGGCTCGGCGCCTGTGGCTCAAACAGCTAAGGTGCCAGCCACATACACCTGTGCTGACAGGTTCGCATCCAGCCCAGGCCCATCAAACAACGACAGCTGCAACCAAAAAATAGCCGGGTGCTGTGGCGGGTGCCTGTAGTCCCAGCTACTTGGGAGGCTGAGGCAGGAGAATCTCTTGAGCCCAAGAGTTGGACATTGCTGTGAGCTGTGATGCTCACAGCACTCTACCCAGGGCGACAGCATGAGGCTCTGTCTCAAAAAAAAATTTTTTTTTCTTCTTGAGTCTTTTCTGAATTAAAAAAAGAAAGAAATACGATTTTTGTCAGAAAAACTTTAGGAAGCGATGAACTGAACCTCAAAATTTTTACAAATATGTTTATTCATGTATTTAAGAATTCTTTGTAGGGAAGATTAGAGGAAATCATTATACTTAAATAACCAGGCTAAAACAAGATTTTCATGACTAGAAGCCCAATATAGCTGTCATGTATCTGTATTGAAGCTGCTGTTATCAATAATTCAAAATGGGGTTTGGCTCCCATAGCTCAGTGGTTCGGATGCTGGCCACAGGCACTGGGGCTGTTGGGTTCGAACCCAGCCTGGGTCTGCTAAACAAACAAACAAACAAAATAGCCAGACATTGCGGTCCTAGCTATAGTCCCAGCTACTCAGGAGGCTGAGGCAAGAGAATCACTAAAGCCCAAGAGTTTGAGGTTGCTGTGAGCAGTGATGCCAAGGCACTCTACTGCGGGTGACAAAGTGCAATTCTGTCCCCCCCCCAAAAAAAAAAAATTTTGAAATGGATGTCCAGGTGCAGTGGTTCACACCTGTATTCCTAACACTCTGGGAGGCTGAGGAGGGGGATTGCCTAAGCTCAGGAGTTTCAGACCAGCCTGAGCAAGAGTGAGACCTTATTTCTAAAAACAGCTGGGCATCGTGGTGAGTACCTATAGTCCCAGCTACTTGGGAGGCTAAGGCAAGAACCCAGAGTTTGAGGTTGCTGTGAACTGTGATGCCATAGCACTCTATTGATAGTGACAAAATGAGACCCTGTCTTAAAAAATAAATTAAAAATGGAAAACAAAAACCTAGGCTAACATGGTTTCTGGAAGCAAGCATTTGATTTTACTTTGAGCTCTTTGCCTTCTATGGAGATTTGAACACAGTAGAAGCTCATAAAACCTATTGGTTAAGAGACAATTTGTCTTTCATGTTCACCAGACCCTGAAGCAGGTGCCCAGTCAACATTTGTTAACAGAAACCATTGATAAAATGCTATAGATCCCAACTACTGTCCCTGGAAACCCTGCTGGGTGGGAGCAGGTGAGGAGGATGGTTGGTGTTGGGCCGTGCTGTGCTGTAAAACCCTCCAAGAGGTGAGGGCAGGGGTGGTGAACTTTGGCAGGGTCTTCCTTCTTGGCCACCCTTTGCTGTGTGGACTCAGCCTCATTAGTTATTTACCATCTTCTGCAGCCTACCTGCCCTCCTCCCAGCATGCAGGTGTGCGGGTGAGCAGAGGCCAAGGCTGAAACCCTCGCATCTATCTCCAGGAGCCAGAATCCAACCTCCTGGGATTCTTTTCATCAGTCCCAAAATATGAGATGCCACTCAGAGGAACACTATGGGTGTGCCATTGCCTCAAACACAACCCATTTCCGCATGAAGGCTCATCTTCCTCCAAACCAGATGACTTTTCCCATTTCCCCTCTAACATAGCCCCACATTCATCACTCATACCCAAGGCCTCAGCTCTCTCATCTCTGCCCCACTCAGTCCAACCCAGTCTCTTGTCACCAGGGGTCATGAGCACTTCCACCACCAGACCCACCTTTCCATTCCCTAATCTCATCAGCAGCTCCCATCAAACACAAAGCATCTAGCATCTAGACCAGGGGTCCTTGAACTTTTTAAACAGGGGGCCAGTTCACTGTCCCTCAGACCGTTGGAAGGCTGGACTATAGTTTAAAAAAAAAAAAAAACTATGAACAAATTCCTATGCCCACTGCACATATCTTATTTTGAAGTAAAAAAACAAAACGGAAACAAATACACTCACACCGCTGCCTGTGGCCCGCGGGCCGTAGTTTGAGGACCCCTGACCTAGACCACTGCCAGAGACTCCTTACTTGGCTTTCTGGCCCTCCACTTCCAATCTGGCCTGGACCAGATGAATCAGAGTAAAGCACCCCTTTTCTCCGTGCACAGTCCTACCCAGAAACACCTAAGAGCTCTCAGTCTCCTTCTCACTTGCTCACCAGCATTCACTTAATTTAACCAACACTTACATCACTTTGGACCAGGTGCTATTTATTCAAAGTGCTTTGCAAATATTCACTCATTAAAACTTTAGAAAATGAGGCTAATACTGTTATGACTGTTGTTTTACAGATGAAGAAACTGAGGTACAAAGACGTTAAGTAGATTATCAAGGTCCCAGTATTAGTGACAGAACCCCAAACCTGAACCCAAGTAGCGTAGCTCCAGAGGAGCTGAGCTCCTCATTCCTGTCTTTGGGTATTTGTGACCAGAATACTCTGTCCCACTTCCCCCGGCTACCTTTCCAAAACTCCTTCACTTTTCCAAGCTTCTCTTCCATTCTTGGTGGCTCAAAGCCCTGTGGCTGGTCAGACTGACTTGAGTATGACTGTCCTCTGACCCTCTCCTCCCACAGGCCTCCTTTGCTCACCCTCCCTCCTATGTGGAAGGCCACCTTCACCCTCCTCTCCACCTAATTCTTGTCCTCTGTTAAGGCTAAGCCCTCTCCACTTCCCTGACACCACCCCCTCCATTCTCAGTGGCCATCCACCCCTTGAAGCTCTTCCATGAGCCCTCGCCTGGTGCTCTTGTCCAGTCAGTAATGTCATAATCTTGTGGGGGCCACATAGATTCTATCGTCCCAGTTCCTTGGGGGCAAAGACCGAGCATGTTGCCATTCTCACTTATCTCACACGGCAGCCTATTGCCAGAGGGAGCTGAGAGACTGGTGAGACTGGACCAATAAGGCAATCCACAGGAGGGGACCCAGACTCAGCTGAGGATAGGGTTTGGCTTCCTGGAAAAAGGAGACCTGCACAGGCTTGTTGGGTGAGAAGGCATGGCCCCAAGATCCAGCCTCCGCCTGCCTCTCCCACCCCCTGGCCTCCCATTGGCCCTCCTCACAAAGCTCCTGGACCCCAGCATCCCATTCCCCTCCTAGGACACCTGTGCAGGGAACCCTGTTCCCATGGAACTGCAGGGCCAGATTCTCATGTCACCTCCTCTTTGAAACCTTCCCTGATCACTCTGTCCACTATTGCCTCACCCCTTCTTCTCTCTCCTCTCTAAGCATTGCCCTATTTTATTTTTCTTTGTAGGACTCATCAGTTCTCTAAGATATTTACTTCCTTGCTTTCTCCTGCCCCTACCCACCCCAACTGAAATGTGTGTTTGAGACACATCTTCCTGTTAACCTCTGAATCCAAGTTCCTCACACAGCCTGGTATGCTGCAGGTCATCCATAAATGCATACTGAGTGGAAGAGTGCATGAAGGACCAAATGGATGGGTTTTGTTTGTTGTGGACAACACAGCCATGCCTGGGCCTGTGCTTCTCCTGCCCATCTTTGGAAAAGGCCAGCTGTGCCCACAGACAACTACAGCAGAAAACTCCATTCAGATGAATGCTTTTGTCAAGATGCCAAAGAGGTCTGTGGGCGGATCTGGAGAGGTCCTGATGTGGACACTAGGGAGTGGTCTGGTCCCCAGAGTTTCCTGCTTAAGTGGGGATGAGCTTCAGAAACCCCTTTTTGGTTTTAATCTGGGTACAAATCTTTAAAATGTGTAGGCCATTATTGCCACAGTGGTAGGCAAAATAAGCTTAACGCAGGCATAACTTCCTTGACCAACCGTTTTCTTATCAGGCTCTTGTATGAACCCTAAGAGGTAAGCCGGGATCTGTTTTAATGGAAGATGAAGTTGATGTTCAAAGATATTAAACTACTCACCAAAACTCACTCTGCTCTTCTGCTCTCAATTGTTTTTTTTTCTTTTTGCAGTTTTTGGCTGGGGCGGGTAATTCTTATCTTAGACCAGAACATTTTTGAATGATGTTCAGTCTCCTAGATGGGAACCAATTACAGAGAAGAGAACCTGTGGAGGTGCACTTGCTACTTATTGAGCGATACAATGTGTCAGCAATACAATGTGTCAGGCACTTACTGAGGCATTTACATGTAAAAACTGATTCAATCCTGCTAGTGTCCCTATGAGAAAGGAACACTTGTAATCCTCAGTTAACAGGAGAAACTGAGACACATAGCTTCTAAAGGCTCAGCCTTTAAGTGTCTGGGTATTTGTCTTATCTAGTAACGATCACAAAAATCCTCAGGACAAATTGGGCCTCCTCTCTCCTCCCCCAGTACCCTCAAATATGGACGAGACATGTCCCATGGAGCCTTGGGTACCTTAAAGCCTTTTTTTAGTAGTCCTGCTCTCTACATTTGGTTCTAGTATAGCCTTTGGGCCAGCCTGGCTGATCTGAGCACTGGCTCCTAACTTCAGCACCTGCGCATGAAATTCCAGTTGCTCCAAGCAATGCAAACACCATGACTCATACACAATCCACCTGGAAAAGAAAGGCCGTCTTTTCTGCCGAGCTGATGGCCATTTTTGCTACCCTATGGGACCTAAGAGTGAAACCAAAATGGGATGAGTGCTGAGCTGAAAATCCAAGAACAGATGGTACCAGGTGAACCGCTGGACTTAGCTGTGCCTGAGACTAGATCTATTCAAAATTTTTTGGTCATTGATCAAGGAAGTTTGAGTAGGACTTTCTATCACATGCAACTCAGAGAGTTGAGAGAGTGGTACCCTGCCTCACCTTCTGTCTTTACTGTGCTGTAGAGCACTGTGTTACAGATGAAGGCAAAAGAAGAGACTTGCCCTAGCACCTGGGGTCCAGGCCCAGGGGCACCACTGATAATCACAGAGAAGTCTGGAAGAGGTGGTGGCCTTGGAGGCAGGATACCCACATGAAACTGCACAGCAGGTGGGCAGAAAGTGAGTGTGCAAATCTGGAGGATGTTGGAGCCTCTGCTCCAGGTGTTGGAGGTGGCAGCTGAGTGTGTAGGAGGACTGAGATCATGGGGGGGAGGGGCCAGGAAGAGGACAGAGAGTAGAGGCCAGAACCTTGGGCAGCAGGAATCTCACCCTGCCTCACTCAATGGGAGGAAGAGTGAGGGTCACAGGAATGGAAATGGATGTGGCCTGAGGCAAGCTCCAGAGCCACTCTCTTCCCCCTCCGCCCCCCCCCTTTTTTTTTTTATTCTGTGAAAGGGGTTTGGTATCTACTTGTGCTGTGCTGCAGTGAGGATGGAGGGTGCATTTATTTGCATGTCAATTCTCAATGAACACAAGCTGGTTCTAGCCAGTGGAAACAGGAGCCAGAGTGCCCAGTGTGGATGTGGGCGGAGGGGGTTCCAGGAGGAGCTGCTCCCTCCCTGACATTCCCCAGGCACTGCACTGGGGCCTGCTGTGCTGAAACTGCCACTGCTGGGCCTCCCTCTCTCTGCCTTGGGAGCTACCCCAGTGGGAGCCGGGGCTCGGGCCCTTTGTGCAGAGAGCACCAGGTGACTGCTTATCGGTCATTAAACAAGGACAGTCCCAGTGCAGAAGTCTACAGACATGGGGGAAGGGAGGCCTCAGAGAGAGTGGTTGGCTTTGTTTAATCAGAAGTGACTGTGACAGCGGAGCTTTCCAGGATTGACAAGGTGTCCAGAGCCACTCCACTTGTCCCTGCCCCCTCACTGCATTCCCCAAGGGGCAGCTCTAACTCACTCTCTTTCTCAGGCCTAGACTTGCCAAGGCAGCCACCCCCTCAATCTAGTAGGGGCTCTTATCTCAGAAACTGCTAGAAGAATTTGGCACCTTTAACCTTCTTTCTGTCAGACAAACCAGCTCCAAACAGCAGCTGAGCTCACCCACGGGGCACCACACACAAGGGTGGCACTTCCCATACAGGGAGCCCCACTCCCCAGAGAGCCTGCATCTTTAATGCACCTGCCAGAGAGGCCTAAGGACAGACTTGGGGTGCAGTGTGATGTGAGGTGGGGGAGGGCCAGGCTGGAGCCCTGAGGCTCCTGACATTGCACAACTGCCCTTGCCCTGAGGCCCAACAGTCCTCTCCTTGGGGTTTAATTGGCCTGGGCTTTGAGTCCTCAGCTGAGATGAAAATGGCCCCAGGGTGGGACATACTCACTGTGGGGAAAAAAGATAAATCCCATAGCTGAGTCCCTTTGCACCCACGAGAGGGCTGGGACCTCTGAAAGAATGGAAAAGTACTACAGAAAACTTGTCCCTGTCCCTCCTTTGCACCTCTGCTATTTAGCTCAATGGGGTGGAGCTCCAGGTTCACCTTTCTTCCCTTTAGTAAACATGTACTGGGTGCCAATTCCCTGCCAGTTGCTGGGCCAGGTGCCAGAGACTCCCAGTTTGTTCACTTCAGTCCCTTGAGATGAGAGTGAGGTGAGATGCTCTCTCTTAAAGCCTAAGACCCGCAGAGCTGGGAGGGAGTAGTGGGGGGAGGAGGAGGGGCTGCAAAGAGCTTCCCACCTTCCCACACTCCCAGCCCCAGCCTTACTGGCCCAGCATCCCATCTCAGGCTGAGCAGGGCACAGAGAGCAGAGCCCTGAGTGCCAGGCTGGCCAACAGCTGCTGAGGGGACTTGGAAGGAGCTGCCCCCTCCTTTCAGCCCCCCAGTCCCTAAGCTGGGCAGGGTGGCTCCGGGGCAGGGTTGAGACACTCACAGTCTTCCACTAACAGGAGGAGTTCCCCTTCTCTCGGCCTCCGCAGGATTCCCAGAGACACTCCTCACCTCCACGGGGGAGGGATGAGCCAGTTGTTCCTGTCCTGAGCCCCTCTCAGATTCCAGGTGAATCCCAGAAGGCATAATTAATGCCTTTACCCAGCACAATAGTTCAGTTCTTAAAGTGCAGTGGGAGGATCTATCACATCAGATCACCTGGATGCTGGTTAGAAAAGTAAGTTTGGGCCCCACCCCATTCTAGGGGTGGTCCACTGGGCCATTTTAACAAGCCTCCCCCCCCACACACAAGTGGCATCTGAATGCCACTAGTTTGAAAACTAGTGATCAGGAAAACAATTTCACTGGAATTTGCTGAGTGTCTGGGGATAGAGTGGGGAGAGGGGAAAGGGACATCCCAGGGCCACCTAGCTGGTGGCAGCAGGTGAGCTTCTCCAGGGAAGGAGCTGGGTCAGCTCCAGGGCCAGGGGTCTGCCCTGGGGATTCTTTTTTGTTTTTGTTTTTTGAGATAGAGTCTCACTAGATCACCCTCAGTAGAGTGCTGTAACCTCACAGCTCACAGCAACCTCAATCTTGGGCTTAAGTGATTCTCTTGCCTCAGCCTCCCAAGTAGCTGGGACTATAGGTGCCCACCACAACACCTGGCTATTTTTTTTTTGTTGTAGTTTCGCCCAGCTATTTTTTAGTTGCTGTACTTGTCATTGTTGTTTAGCTGGCCAGGGCTGGGTTCAAACCTCCCAGCCTCAGTGTAGGTGGCTGGCGCCATAACCACTGTGCTACGGATGCCGAGCCAGCCCTGGGGATTCTTATAGTGAGCAGGGGAACTGGGGAGAGTCAGAGGATGGTTTTCCTTGAGCCTTTGGAAAGGATCTAAAACCTACAGAACATTAAGAACCTTTCTTTGAAAGCTTTTCTTTAACACCGAATTAACAGTGGAACACCTTCTCATGGAACCGTTCAGGCCATCCCAAAACAGAGGGAGGACAAGGAAAGATGAAGCCCCCAGTGCTGGACCCTTCCCAGGAGCAGCCACTGCTGGCTGTTTGGGGTTTACCCCTCAAGACCTTTAGGTCCCTTGATATTAATAGTTATGTATAGAAGTGTGTGGTCCGGGTGGTTTGACATAAAAGGATAATGGAAGGAGCATTTAGTAACACTTCTTTTACGACCTCAGCTTCCCGTACTTGGAGATCCTTCACCAGGCTCTGGGCCTCTTCTCAACAGTGTCTCCAGTGTGATGACTACTAAAGCAAGAGAAAGAACATTTTCATACATCAGGGCATCAGAGTATCCCCTTTTCTTGGATCGTTCCACATAACAACTGACACTGGTCTGATTTGAGGACACTCTCCCTATCCTTGCCCAGTGTGGTAACCCCCGGCCTTGGAAGAACAGTGCTGCTGTAAGCATGTAGGCCCCCCTTTTGCTCCAGAACAGGCATTCCTTGTCCTGGAGAAGGCCGTCCAGGGTTTCCCAGCACAGGTGTGCACTGGAAGGGCTGTGTCACAACCAAAAGAGTTGTGTGTGTCGGGTGTACCTTTATCCTGAGTGGGAGTCTCATGCTTTTCCTCAGATCCCCAAACTCCAAGAAGGATTAAACAACAGTTGTAAATTGATTGCCTCTTAATGAGTTTTCTGATTTATAATCCAAGGCGTGGGAGTCGACTGGCTCAGGGTAAGGTGGTGGCCTCGCCCTCCCTTCAAGCTCGGGCCAGGGTCAGGGTGCTGTCTCTCTAAATGGCAGAGTGAGAGGGAAGAGAAGTTCAAGATGAGAGAAACAGTGAAGGGGTAAGCAACCCGGAAGCCCCCACAGGGTCCCCAGCACTCTGTGACTGAAAGTCCCCTTTGGGTCAGGGAGTCTGTGCTGTGCTCTTGGGTGCAGCAGCTCCCAACCTGGAGAGATTTCCCCTAATAAACAGCCAAACCAAAGACACGTTCTCCAAGCTCTCCAGTCACCTGCCACTTGGCAATGACAGGATGTCAGCCTGGTTCCTGCTAGCAGCTCTGACAGGCACCCATCTGCTCCGGAAGTGCCAAGCCTGGATAAACAGAGCCAGGCTCTGCCTCCCACGGCCCACCCTGCGGGGCCAGGCAGAAGTCCTCAGGTCTCCTGGGGGTCACTTTCCACCCAGACCTGGCCTGGCAGGTTATGCCAGCAAGAACTGGTCCCTGGGAAATGGGAATGAAGACTGGGCAAGGAGGGCAGGGGGGCTACCTCCCAGGTCACTTCCTTGGATCCCTGCCAGGCCCAGGGTCACTGCTCCCTCCCTTCTGCCCCTCCTCACCCACACCCACATAAAGCCATCTGCTACCCTCACCCCCTGGCAGGCATCATGGCCTTATGACTCAGCGCCCAGCCCAGAGCTGCTCTGTGGGTGGCTGCTCCGGAACCTCTGTGGAGAGGGAGGTGCTGGAAAGGGGGGGCTGGGGATGGGGGTGGATGGAGGGAGAAGGCACTGTGCAGACCCCAGGTGGCCACTGCACCAAACCCAGGCAGCACTGCCTTTATCCAGTTTGCAAAACGGACCCACTCTGCAGCAGAGGTGTTACCTAAAACATAAAGGTCTGGTTGAAATGCACCTAATTCAGCTCCTTTGCCCCCTCCAGTTTTCACCACCTGTTCTCCCAGACCTGTGTGGTACTCTGGTGCATCCTACCCCTGCTTCTTCCTGCCTCCTCCAATTGCTTACAGCCTCTGGAACAGCATATCCACCCCCGCACCCTTCCGCAGATAAAGGCCACATAGGTATTATAGAGACTTCATTCCTCTCAGACTTTGCCTACCCCCAAATGATTTGTGATAATGGTGAGACTGTAGGTGTCCTTTGGGGAAAGGGAGAAGTGAGGATGGAGGCTGTCACACCCACAGTGGCAGGGCAAGGGGCTGGTCCCCTGCCCTGCGCATCTTAGGCAGGTGGCTCCAGGTCCTGTTCTGAATTAGCCACTCTTTACATCTGTTGCTTTCCCTCAAGGTGGCTCAGTCCTTAGAACTTGACTTTCTAGGAAAAGTCTGCAGGCCAGCCTGTTCCACAGGAGTGGGGATGGGGCCAGAGTGACCAGCCTTGGAGAGTCTGCTTTGGGAACAGTCTCCCCTCTGCTGTGTCAGGTACCCATCCAGAGGGTGGCCCCTCCTCCAAAGCCTCTTTGCCATCTGGTTTCATAGCTGAAGGGAGATCCTCGGGATTTGCCTCTGGCTCCTCTCTTCCCTGGTAGCCCCCTCCACTGTGAGGCCAAATTCTCCCACAGAGCCAGGCAGGGGGGCCCTGTGTCTTCCAGAGCAAGTCTGCAGCCATCTTTCCTTTCTTGGGTGTTGTTTTACTACTGGGAACCACAGGGAGACAGGTCCTACCCAACAAAAATAATGAATCCTGGGAAGTTTCAAGAAACCTCAAAACTGCAGTAGTAAAAGCCCAACTGCATTTGAATCCCAGCTCCGCAGCTGCATGTGATGTTGAGCAAGACACCCTCCCTGTGCCTGGTTGTCCTCAACTCAAAGAAGGGGATAACATGAGTACGTGCCCCAGAATTGTGAAAATTCAAACTTTGAGATAGTCTGGTTCCTTGCATTATAGAAATGGACACAGTCTAGCAATGGCAATAATCATGATCACAACCATCAGTCATTTACATGTTCTGTGGCAATGTCAGATGTTGTGCTGAGGATTTCACCCCCACTAACCCTCCCCCCAAGTCTGTGTTCTTCTATCCAATCTTTCTTCCCACACCCTTTATCAGGAGACGAAATCTCCCCTCCCCCAGAGGTGCCCCTCTCCGGCATTTGTCTCCTTCCCCTTCCCCCACCCCATAGCCTTGGGATATTTTCCAGGCCAACCTTCCCTCCAGAGAGTCTCCCAGGAATACATGAACTTTCCAGAGCAGGAAGGTGGGTAGAGAACAGCCCCAACTGGAAAATCAGAGTCCATGTTTCTGCACAACTTCTTCCAAATAATAGACTTCTAGAGAAAACCAAAAAGCTACACTCAGGAGCAGCTCCCTATTTTGCCCTGGTACTCCCAGCCTGCCCCATTTCACCGGTGCAGAAAACGTGACTTTTTTGAGGCCGCATAGCAAGTAAGCAGCAGAGATTCCACCAACACGGAGCACCCACAACACCACACACCTCATTGTTTGTGTGGTAAACACTTGCCACGTAGGAATGATCAATACCAGCAAGGCCAGTGTGCTCTTGGCATTGACATTTGATGCAGAGGGATCAGGCCCAAACAAGTCAGCGAGGTGAGTGCTGAGAACCGACTGACACCAGGAAGACCAGGAATTTGGTTGTGTGGGACAGAGCAGCGTGAGGGGTTAGGGCAGTGGTTCTCAACCTTCCTAATGCCTCGGCCCTTAAATACAGTTCCTATGAGTCACAACCCACAGGTTGAGAACCAGTGGGTTAGGGAAGGGGCATCTTCCTTCCACCTAGAGCAATCCAGGAGGCCTCTCTGAAAGGTGACACTGAGCTGAGGACTGATGAAGAGATGGGGGGAGAACTAGGGAGCAGCTAATGCAAAGCCCTCGGGCAGGAATGTGCTTGAGCTCTTCAGAGAGCAGGGAGATCTATATGCCTGGAGCAGAGCAAGAGGGGGGCAGTAACACAGGCAAGGAAGAGAGGGGCTAAGGGCCAGGCCATGCTGGGCCCCACAGCTGTAGTAATGACTTTGGATGGGATTCTAATGGTTCTGGGTTAGAAGGGTTTTAAACAGGGCAATGACCATTATAACTTATGGTATAGAAAGTTCACTCTTGGGCAGCGCCTGTTGCTCAAAGGAGTTAGGGCACCAGCCCCATATGCCGGAGGTGGCAGGTTCAAACCCAGCCACGGCCAAAAACTGCAAAAAAAAAAAGAAAGAAATTTCACTCTTGTGGCTGTGTGAAGAATGGCTCAAAAGAGGCTAGCATGTGTAAAGAAGCTGCTGGCAGCCTGGACTACTGGGCCAGCTGTGAGAGGAAGGTGGGAGGAAAAGCCTTGACACCATTGCAAGTGAAGCACTCAGCACTGGGCCCAGGATGCACAGAGGGGTGGTCAACCCAGAGCTGGGAGCCTGCAAAGGAGGGGGTGCTGTGGTCAGGGTGAGGAGCCTGGGTGGCAGTGATGGGGTAGGGAAGGCCCCTCTCCTGGGCTTAAGGCAACATGCAGCCCTGCCGTGCAGCATGTGGACTCTGGAGAATCCACATCCTACTCTGTTTCCCTGAAGCACGGGACGTCTTCCCATTCTTCAAAGGTCATTTTTAGGCTCTGTGCCTATTGCTCAGTGAGTAGGGAGCCGGCCACATGCACCGAGGCTGGCAGGTTTGAGCCCAGCCCAGGCTAGCTTAACAACAATGACAACTGCAACCAAAAAATAGCCAGGCGTTGTGGCAGGTGCCTGTAGTCCCAGCTACTTGGGAGGCTGAGGCAAAAGAATCGCTTAAGCCTAAGAGTTTGAGGTTGCTGCGAGCTGTGATGCCATAGCACTCTACCGAGGGCAACAAAGTGAAACTCTGTCTCAAAAAAAAAAAGTCATTTTCAGAGCCACTATCTGTGTCATGTAAGTGTACTAGAAATAAAAATCTGCAACTCCACTCGGCTCCTATAGCTCAGCTGCTAGGACACCAAGCACATACCCCAGGGCTGGCAGTTTCGAACCTAGCCCAGGCCTGCCAAACAACAACGACAACTACAACAACAATAACAACAACAACAACAACAAATAGCTGGTTGTGGCAGCTGCCTGTAGTTCCAGCTACATGGGAGGCTAGACAAAAGACTCACTTAAGAATTTGAGGTTGCTGTGAGCTGTGACACTACAGCACTCCCAAGGGTGACATAGTGAGACTCTGTCTCAAAAAAACTATTTAGTAGTAGCCTGCATTCTTTTTATATTTCAAAATTTTGTTTGAATTATGCATACACATGACAAACATTTCAGCGTGCAAGAGAACACAGCAAACAATAACTCTCTCTCTACCTCTTTGTTCCCCCTCCCTGGAAAAAATTTCATGTTCTGCTTATTTTTTATTTTTCCAGAAATATTCTCAGCACACATACATTATTTTTAACATAAAGATAGAATAGTAGACATACTGTTTTGTATTTTTTTTTTTTCTTTTTGGCAGTTTTTGGCCAGGACCAGGTTTGAACCTGCTACCCCCAGCATATGGGGTCGGTGCTGTACTCCTTGAGCCACAGGCACCACCCACTGTTTTGTATTTTTAAATATAAAGATAGGCTCAGCACCTGTAGCTCAAGTGGCTAACGCGTCGACCACATACACCAGAGCTGGCAGGTTCGAATCCAGCCCAGGCCTGCCAAACAACAATGACAACTACAACCAAAAAATAAATAGCCGGGTGTTGTGGCAGGCACCTGTAGTCCCAGCTATTTGGGAGGCTGAGGCAAGAGAATCACTTAAGTCCAAGCGTTGGAGGTTGCTGTGAGCTGTGATGCCATGGCACTGTACCCAGGGCGACAGTTTGAGGCTGTCTCAAGAAAAAAAAAAAAAAAGAAAAAAAGAAAGATAGACTAATATATACACCGTTTTGTACCTTTTTTTCACCAGAAAATATTTCTTGAAGGTTATTTTGTATCAGTCCATGGATTATGAGCTCGTTCTTTCTAGCAGCTACTTAGTATATTGTTGTATGGTATATCATAGAGAAAAAATGGGCAGCATTCAGAGGGTTCCTAGCTTTTAGCCACTATAAACAGTATCACAACAAACATCCCTATACGCAGGTCTTCAATATTTTCATTGGACAAATTCCTGGAATTGCAATTTCTGGCTCTCAAGTGATAATTACATTTTTTTCTGTTTTGGTAATGTTGCCAAATTGTTCTTGGGAGTAGTTGTACCCATTCACTCCTCACCCCCAATCCCATCCCTTTCACAACAACACAAAGCATTGCCCAAATATTGCACCTGTGCCAATCTCACAATACCTTAATAATTTGAACTTTTTAAGTGTAAGCGCACCTGTATTGGTGTTGTGGGTACTACCATCTCCGATTTGCAGGTCTGAGAGCTCAGGACATCCATGTCAGGACACAGAGCCAGGCCCCCAGTAATGCGTGAACAGCAGAGAGGGCAGAAACCACAGGCTGAACCAGTATCGACAAGGCCAGGTTAGAAGGCTGGTCACAGGCAGGGAGTGGTCTCCTTTGCAGTTACCAGGACTCTGGCAGTCAAGATGGGGAAGGGGATGGGTACACAGGTCAAAAGCTAAGAGACAGGGCAATGGTCAGGTCTGTGAACTCACTCCAGCACCAGGGTACGGAGCTGTCTCTACTGCACCCCTGCCTGGGCCAGTCTGAGGCCTGGACATAGGTATTCCTAAGCCATGTTAGGGTGATGAAAAGTAGGTCACTGCAGGAGTAGATAGTTTAGGAGCAGAGATAAGGATGGATATTGACATTAGGACTAATGCCCTAAGTTTCCTTGCTTCCTGCCATGAACACGCCGGTAGTTGGAAAGTAGGAAAATGCAGGCCCCATTAAAAATAAGAGAGAGGACCTGTCTATAAACCACAGCAGCCAAAGGAACCTAAGTTTAGCATTGCTCTCAAGGCCTGTTTGGGAGCCTCTTGACTGCCGATTCTTCTAATGGGCTCCACTTCCGTGAACTCAAAGGTAATGGAGTCAGCTCCAGAAAAAACAATGTTCTAAATAAAGAAATGCAGTAAGAGCTGCTGACATTCCACAGAAAATTCTTCTTGCAAGCTGGACTTTAAAAGAAGTGAGGAAAGGGTACTTTGAGTGTGTGTAGGTTAAGATTATGAATTTCAAGCATGGCTGAAAACAGTGAGAAAGTTCTGTTGTGTTATTAGAACTTGCTGATGAAAAAAAAACAACTTTTAAGAAAAAAGCCCAAGGAGTGCAGGAGACAGGGTTATTTTGAAACTGACATCAAGACCTATCTAGATGTATTATTCATAGATAAGATTCATAGATAGATAAGGGAGTGGGTTTTCAAGGCCGGCCTCTGAGGCTCATGGTACATGCCTAGTCAG
The DNA here is from genome assembly GCA_963574355.1 of Loris lydekkerianus. Lineage (NCBI taxonomy): Eukaryota > Metazoa > Chordata > Mammalia > Primates > Lorisidae > Loris > Loris lydekkerianus. Next base: position 79,269 of record CAUYPK010048561.1, on the reverse strand, counting down.
CAATCTGAAAAGTCATCTATGAAACACTCCCAGGTAGGCGGAACCAGGCCTGAAGCCCCCAAAGTCGGATCATATTAGAAGCTGTGTCCATATAGAGAGAGTGTGCTGAGCACTGGAAGAGTCAGAAACAAGATCCCATGAAGGCCCCCAGGGGCCCCAGAGAAGCCCAGAGTATGTGGCCAACACCGATGTCTGAGACGGTAGAGTTTTATTGTTTTATTTTGTTTTGTTTGTTTGTTTTTGAGACAGTCTCACTAAGTCGCCCTCAGTAGAGCTCTATGGCATCACAGCTCACAGCAACCTCAAACTCTTGGGCTTAAGCAATTCTCTTGCCTCAGCCTCCCAAGTAGCTGGGACTACAAGCACCTGCCACAACACCCGGCTATTTTTTGGTTGCAGTTGTCATTGTTGTTTAGCTGGCCCAGGCCGGCTTTGAACCCTCCACCCTTGGTGCATCTGGTGGCACCCTACCCACTGAGCTATAGGTGCTGCCCAGATGGTAGAGTTTTAAGTTAGTCTTTTTTTTTTTTACAGATGGGTATCACAATGTTGCTCAGGATAGTCTTGAATTCCTGTCCTCAAGTGATCCTCCTGCTTCAACCTCACCAAGTGCTGATCTTCTTTGCAGATGAAGAAGATGGTTTCTATCCTCTCTCCAAATTCCTGGTTGTCTGTCTTCCCTGCCACCTACTCATTCCATCCATTCCACTGTAAATAAATTATTTAACTATTTTTGAGTCCATTACAAGTCCAGCATTGTTCTAGGCATCATGGGAAGATACCAGAGTAGGGCACAAGTGGTGCCGAGTTGTCGCTGGGGACTCTTACAAAGGTGGTGGAAGTATACATGAGTGTTACTGGTTTTAAAAAACAAATGGATATTACCATGTAAAGCTGAAGTTTCACACACTGGTGACCCAAATTATTCCACTAAGTATACGTCCTGAGAACGCTTGTGTGTGTGCACAAGGATATTCAAAGAAGCCTTGTTCATAATAGTAAAATCATGAAACTCTCACATGTCCTTTGCCTGAAGAAGGAATAAATTGTGAACCAGAGGTCCTCAAACTTTTTAAACAGGGGGCCAGTTCACTGTCCCTCAGACTGTTGGAGGGCCAGACTAGTTAAAAAAAAAAAAACAACTATGAACAAATTCCTATGCACACTGCACGTATCTTATTTTGAAGTAAAAAAACAAAATGGGAACAAATACAATCACACCGCCTCATGTGGCCCGCGGGCAGTAGTTTGAGGACCCCTGCACAGTTATATAGGGTTAGATAGATGAATCTTAGAAACAAATGATGTGTGAAAAAAGCTAGTCTAATTAGACTATAACATGCTATACTATTTTTCTAAAGCTTAAAAACAAGCAAAGCTAAACAACATTTTCTTTTCTTTTCTTTTTTTTGTTTTAGAGACAGAGTCTCACTTTGTCACCCTCGGTAGAGTGCCGGAGCAACACAGCTCACAGCAACCTCCAGGTCCTGGGCTTAGGCGATTCTCTTGCCTCAGCCTCCCAAGCAGCTGGGGCTACAGGCACCCGCCACAACGCCTGGCCAGTTTTTTGTTGCAGTTCAGCTGGGCGAGTTTGAACCCACCACCCTTGGTATATGGGGCCAGCGCCCTACTCACTGAGCCCAGGCGCCGCCTGTAAACATTTTCTGAAGAAATCATACAAATGTATCTTAAACATTTTTAGAGTGAGGGATAATGAGCACTCTCTCTCTCCGCTTCTGTGTGCTGGCCTCATTCTTTCTTACTGTGTACAGGCAGCCTCTATCTGGAAAAGGGAGAAGCAGGAATGCAGGTAGCTCCAGTCTGGCTCGAATCATGCCATTTAGCAAACTCAAAGGAAAGAAAGAGCTTTTTTTCCCTCTAGGGGCTCCATATACAAGATCCCAGGCAAGGATTCTCATTGGACTGGATTAGGTCACGTGCCAATCCCTGAGCCAATCACTGTGGCCAGGAGTAAAAGTGCTGTGTGATTGGCAGCCCCACCTAATCTCAGGGAGCAGAGGAGGACTATTCCCCAGAGGAAAAAGCGTGCTGTGGTCAGGTGAAGGAGGGTAAGAGACGCCGGAAGACAAACAGGACAGATGTCCATTCCCACGGCTCAGACCGCACATGGCAGTGGGAGTTCAGGGAGTAGGGATAGCAGTGATGCTCTTTGGTCAGGAGGTCCTGACCTTGTAAGCTGAAGGAGGAGTAGGAATTAGAGTATTTGGGGAGAGAAAAGAGAGGCTCCTGCCAGAACCTGGAGGCAGGAGATTGACTCCTTAATGCAGGAACTGCTCCAGGGGACCCTGGGGGAGCCATTTTAATTGTTCTGTGGGTAGGTCGGCCGGAGTGTAAAAACAAACCCTGATGGGAGGAATTCCCTGGAAATGGAAAATAGGTAAGCAAAAGGCAGAACACAGGATATTGCAGAAGCCCAGAGGACGCCTCCACACAGGTCTCAGGCTGACTCAAGCGGAAGTGTGGGGCAGAGGAGGGGGCAGACTGGAGGCAGGCTGGGAACAGAACACAGCTCTGAACCAGGAACATTTCCTTCTAGGAGTTGCCTGAAAGGATAGTTTCTAGCCTGTGATCTGGCTCGACACCCCCATCAGGGTGAGATGAGCTCCCCAGTAGGTTTGGTAGCCATTTTTTTTTTTTTTTTTTTTTTTTGAGACAAGAGTCACATTCTGTGCCCTGGGTAGAGTGCTGTGGTACAATAGCTCACAACAGCCCCAAAACTCTTGGGTTCCTTTTGCCTCAGCCTCTTAAAATAGCTGTGACTACACATGCCAGCTATAACACCCGGCTAGTTTTTCTATTTTTAATAGAGATGGGTCTGGCTCTCGCTTAGGCTGATGTCAAATTTCTGAGCTCAGGCAGTCCACCCACCTCAGCCTCCCAGAGTGCTAGGATTACAGGCGTGAGCCACCGCACCTGGTAGCCATTTGAGTCGCCTAAGGGGAAACTGAGCCTGGGGATACAGAATCACATCGTTATCAATAACACCCTGTATCAGTGAGGAGTCCAGGGCTTTTTGTCACCTCCTCAAAGAATCCTTCCCTGAGGCCAGACAGAGTTGCCTCCTTGTACTGGATTAAAATTCCTGTTCTGGGCTCAGGGCCCAGTAGCTCAGTGGATAGGCCACAGGCCACAGGCCACATACACCAGGGCTAACAGGTTTGAACCCGGCCCCTGCCAAACAACAATGACAACTGCAACAACAACAACAAGAAGAAGAACAAAATAGCCGGGTGTTGTGGTGGGCACCTGTAGTCCCAGCTACCTGGGAGGCTGAGGCAAGAGAATTACTTAAGCCTAATAGTTGGAGGTTGCTGTGAGCTGTGATGCCACAGCACTCTACTGAGGGTGACATAGTGAGATTTTGCCTCAAAAAAAAAAAAAAGAATCCCTGTTCTGCCACTTAACAAATAAGTGACCTAGGCAACTTGCTTCACTCCCTGAGTCTCAGCATCCTAATCAGTAAAACGTCCCTAATACAGTAAGTGCACCTACCTGAGGAGCCATTCTGGAGCTCAGGTATGACATGGTTATGGTTGACCTGAAGTTCTCCATTGAGGTTTTCCATAGTTAGAGCCATGATTTCATTACTTACAGAGTCCCTGAGTCAGAGTCGTGAGCCCTCAGATAGTGCAGGCAGTCACCCAGTTGCTAAATAATCCCTTGCTGAGAACACCATAAAGGTCATCATGTATTATATTTAGAGTAACTTCCCACCTCAGGGCCTTTGCATATGCTGTGGCCTTTGTATCTGATATACTGGTTCCTCATTATCCAGGCTCAGGATAGATGTCACCTCCTCAAAGAATCCTTCCCTGAGGCCAGGCAGAGTGGCTCATTCCTGTAATGCTAGTACTTTGGGAGGCCAAGATGTGAAGATTGCTTGAGACCAGAAGTTCACGAGCAGCCTAAGTAATATAGCAAGACTCTGTTTCTACAAAAAAATAGAAAAATAAGCCTGGAATGATGATGATCCCCTATAGTTCCAGCTACTTGGGAGGCTGAAGCAGGAGGATCACTTGAGTCTAGGTGTTTGAAGTTGAAGGGAGCTGTGATGACACCATTGTAATCAATCCTGGGCAATAGAGTAAGACCATATCTCATAATAATAATAATAATAAATAAATAAATAAAAATATTCCTTTTCTGGTCACCCTAACTAAAAAAGCAACCTTCCAGCCCTAAGTCCCATTATTCTTTTTTTCTTTTTCTTTTTTCTTTTTTTTTTGAGACAGTTTCACTTTATTGCCCTCGGTAGAGTGCTGTAGCATCACAGCTCACAGCAACCTCCAACTCCTTGGCTCAGGCGATTCTCTTGCATCAGCCTCCCGAGTAGCTGGGACTACAGGCACCTGCCACAATGCCTGGGTATTTTTTGTTGCAGTTTGGCCAGGGCCGGGTTTGAACCCGCCACCCTCGGTATATGGGGCCAGTGCCCTAACACACTAAGTCACAGGCGCCGCCCAAGTCCCATTATTCTTTTATGGTCTTCCTCTCATTACCCTCTGATAGTAATTTATGTATTTTACCATATTGTCAGACCCTTCTTTGAAGCATAAGCACGCTGAAGACAGACAGCTGCCTCACCACTGTATCCCTAGCCTAGCCTGGCACACAACAGAGGCTGAGATATTTGTGGATGAATAAATGAAGACTGACCTGCAGCACTCAGGCCTTGCAATCAATCAAGGCTCAAAGAGGTTGAGTTTGTCTGGACTATAGGCTCTGAGCCCTCACCTGCCCAGGGCCTTATTTGCATTTGGCATCTAGCTATGAGATGTTGGTTCAGGTGAAGAGACATAGACACCACATCTAAGTGCTACCTCCTGGACCCTCATTCTACTCTGGCCCTCCATCTATGGAGTCCACCCATAACTTCCTTGTGAGGCTGGGGCTAGCCAGGTGGGGCATGGCTAAAAAAAACCTATCAGTTGATTAAAGAATTTGCAGAAAGACTCCTGTAGGTCTACCCTTGGCTTAGAGTAAGGGCAGGGTGGATGACTTGAAATCTGCTTTTGGGGAGTGTCCTGGGATGACCTGGTATAAACAAGGTCTGTTGGATGTCCTCCTAGGCTTGCTGTCCTGAAGGCTTCTCTATGGCACTTCTTGGGTGGAATAATGTCTAAATGTCTAACCCTGAATGACAACTTATGACTTCACACTGAAAAACGTCACTGACACACAGTGTAACAATCCAATTTACTGATTAGCATGACCCTCTCTTCCTGATGGCCAAAACCATGAGATGGGGAAGTGCCTGTGGCTCAAGGAATAAGGGTGCTGGCCCCATATACCAGAGGTGGTGGGTTCAAACCCGCCCTGGACAAAAACTAAAAAAAAAAAAAAAAGCAGATTCCTAGCTGGTCCAGACTTTTTCTAGCCAGCCCAGACTTGCTGAATCGGGAATCTCTGAAGTGAGTCTTAAAATCTGCATTTTTCCCAAGACTAAATAACTAGTGCAACATCACATAACTAGTAATTGGTGGGGAAGGATTCAACCCAGACAGTTAGGCTTCACAGCCTGGGCCCCTTTCCCCCAGTGGTGCCTCCCAGTGTGTCACAGCCCACAGCTGTGTCCTCCTGGAGGACTCTACAATAATCACCTCCCTGACTTTCATTCATGCTGATCCAAAAACTGGTTCAGTTCACCTGATGGCCACCTTTCCCTTGGTTGCATGTGGTGAAATAATGTGTTGTGAGTATGCAAGTCTGTCTGTCTCCCCCGTAAGCTCAGAGGGCAGGACACTATTCAGGTCACTTCTGTATTCCTGGAAGCCAGGACAAGGCTGGGCCCAGACCAGTGCCAGTCTCTGTGGGTTGCAAGAAGGATATATTCATCCAACCAATACTTCTTCTGTCTACCACAAGCCACACCCTTTCTAGGCATTTGGAGTTTGGCAGAATACATACTAACACAAATCTCTTCCTTCAAGGAGGGTACACTCAATTTGGAAGCATACGTATAAAGTGCTATAATGGTTTCTTCAAGGCCTGCTGGGAAGTAAATGAAGCAGACTAAAAGTAGAGAGAAAGGTAAGAGCTCTGTGGGCTGAAGCAATCAAGGAGGACTTCCTGCAAGAGGCCTCATTGGCACCATCTACCTTTCTTATGATTGAAGTCACCTAAAATAAGGTCTCTAAATGGCCCTGATATATCCAGTGCCACCTATTGTTCACTGTGCCTTGACTGGGGTCTGTAGGAAAGGTGTGAGAATAGAGAAAGGAGCCTGGATGTGCAAAGGGGTGATTAGAAGTAGTAGTGCTGCCGGGAGCAGTGGCTCATGCTCATGCCAGAATTTGGGAGGCAGAAGTGGGTGGACTGCCTGAGCTCACAAGTTCAAGACCAACCTAAGCCAGGGTGAGCACCCGTCTCTTAAAAAATAGGTGGTGCTGTGGAGGGTGTCTGTAGTCCCAGCTACCTGGGAGACTGAGGCAAGAGAATCGCTTGAACCCAAGAGTTTGAGGTTGCTGTGAGCTAAGATGCCACAGCGTTCTACCAAGGGTGACCAAGTGAGATTCTGTTTCAAAAAAAAAAAAAAGTAGTAGGGTTATTTCCAGCAAAAATAGTTGGTTGTTCTGTAATCTAATCCTAAGATTTTTCTCTTGCTTCTCTTGGGTTGCATTATCTTAAGGAAATTACTTAATCCTTTGAGCCTCAGTGATTGCATCTGTAAAATAAAAATGATAAACCTAACTCCTAACTAATAAGGTTGGTGTGAGGATTACATGCTTAATTCAGGCAAAGGAGGAGAGGTCATGGTTGCTATTTGGGGCAGAAAACACTCTCAAATAGTCCTTATCCAGGCTAAGGGGTAGAAAGAGGACCACCCTGGAGACATCTGCAGTCCAGCCAAGCTTGGTGGACTCCTGGATCCTCTGTTTTCTGTTGGTGTTATCTGAAAGAAGTAATCTGATTTGTCTGAGCCTCAATATCCCTACCCATGATTGGGGCTAATAGCTTTCTGCCAGGGTTCATGTAAGGTTTTAAACTACAGATTAAAAATCCCTAATTGGAAGCCGGTGCAGTGGCTCACGCCTGTAATCTTAGCACTCTGTGAGGCCAGGGCAGGTGGATTTCCTGAGCTCAGGAGTTTGAGACCAGCCTGAACCAGAGCAGTACCTCTCATCTCTAAAAATAGATGGGTGTTGGTTCAGCAAGAGTAGAACAGTGGTTACCGTGCCAGCCACATGCACCAAGAGAGGTGGGTTTGAACCCGACCCAGGCCAGCTAAACAACAATGACAACCGCAACAACAACAAAAAAATACCTGGGCATTGTGGTGGGCACCTGTAGTTCCAGCTACTTGGGAGGCTGAGGCAAGAGAATTGCTTAAGCCCAAGAGTGATGTTGCTGTGAGCTGTGGCGCTACGGCACTCTACCGAGGGCAATATAGTGAGAGTCTGTCTAATAAATAAATAAATAATAAAAATAGATGGGGTATGTGGTGGGCACCTGTAGTCCCAGTTACTCAGGAGGCTGAAGCAAGAGAATCACTTGAGTCTAAGAGTTTGAGGTTGCTGTGAGCTATGCCTCTACAGCACTCTATGGAGGTGACAAAGTGAGACACAATCTCAAAAAAGAAAAAAAAAATCCCTAATTGGGTGCTTGGCACTTAGTAGGTGTTAAATAATACTTGCATCCTCTCTGCTCATTTCCCCATTCCCTCCCCCACCTGGCCCTGGAGGCAGTCAGATAAGATAAAGGAGGTTTCCCTCAGGGTCACAGGGTCCTTTGTACCTTCACTCTCACCTTGCTGCCACAGTGCCAGAGTCAGAAGCAGACCCACCCCAGGGCAGGTCCCACCCCCTAGTTACTTGGGCTCCAGGCTAAAAATTCTTTACTTACAAGAGGGAGAAAGCCTGGTTGCCTCTGGAAATCTTTGCCAGGGTCTTCCTGGGTTAGCCAAGAGTGGGTAGGAATTGTTCCGAGGCCTTGTAACCAGCTCATTCTGGGCCCTGAGTTGATTCACAGTCCTCATAATTTAAGTTCCAACTGTAGACTGACCATTTCCAGGGGTTCTAGGCCCAGCCTCTCCCTGGGCTCAGGCCAATATATCCTGCCTCTCCACCCAGATGTCTGTAACACCACTGTAGCCATTTCCTGTTCCTGCTATAACAAATGAGCACAAACTTAGTGGCTTAAAACAACACAAATGCATTATTTTATAGTTCTGAAGGTCAGATGTCCACCACGGGTTTTACTGGGCTGAATAAAGGCAAGGTGTCAGCAGGACAGTGTCCCTTCTGGAGGCTCCAGGGGAGAAGGCATTTCCTTACCTTTTCCAGCTCCTAGAGGGTGTCTGCATTCCTCAACCCACGTTTCCCTTCCTCCACCTTCACAGTCAGTTCAAAGCAGCAGCTTGATTGCTTCTCACATGGAATCACTGACTCTCCTGCCTCCCTCTTTTATTTATAAGGCCCCTTATGTTTATATCAGGCCCACCAGGGTAATCCAGGATAACTCCCCCATCTCAAAATCCTTGACTTAATCATATTTGCTGCATAAGACAAATATTCACAGGTGCCATTTTTAGAGGCCATTATTCAGCCTGCTACTGCCAACACGAGCATGCCAGGACTCTTGCCTCAGTTTACTTGTAAGAATTTTACCTTCTTTTCCAGGTTGTTGTGAGACTTAAAGGATGATAATAAATGTAACGTGCTCAGCATGGAGCATTGTGTTCAATAAGTGCTTGATACAAGGCAGCTATTATGATTAAAGTATAATAGTCAGACTCTAGGTGGAACTCCTAATGTTTTTGAGATTCCAGGAGTTGGAGGGGGGCTCAGTGTGGCCAAAAGGTCACAGGCTATCCACAGTGCATCTCCAGGTGGGGTTCCCACCCGGAGACAGTGGGGCAGAGGCTTGGTGCTGGGACTCAGATATATGTAGGTTAGCAGGCTCCCCCTGGGACATTAAGGCCACTCAAGGCTAAAAGCCACAGCACCAGTGTGGCCATACTCAGTGGCCAGAGCCCCTTGGGTTTAGCCTTTTGGAGAAAAGCAGCCTCTGGATGCCTTTGTTTGGGGAGCACCATGCAAGGCTGAATGCCTCAACTCTGCCTTTGGTTTCCTGGAGTGGAGTTTAGCAACATGCAGAGAAACACCTGGTGTGCAGGTCCCCAGGGGCTGTGAAGAATGCAGCATCCTGGACCAGATCCAGGCCTTCCGAATAAGAATCTCCCAGAAACTATAGAGGCGAGCTCCTGAGCACTCTGGCTGACTCTGGTCTTTCCTAGCACTCTTCTCAATAATTCCACTTCTTGTGCTCCTCTGTCTCCCAAGGCCCAGACACCATCTCCACTGTGCTAACACCTGCCAATCCAGCCTCTTGCCCAGTGTACCCCATCTGTAATGGCACTTCATCACTGCACTGTGGGATGTACAGGTATGTTCCCTCCTCACAGCACAAGCTCCCTCCCTGCACATCTGCATTCATTCATCCCTCTAACCTCAGCTCCATGCAGTATGCATCCTCAGCAGGACTCCACGAATATTCTAGGTATCAATTGGGGGTTACTTGTTCTCCCTTCCCCCATCCTCTATATATGAAGGATTCAGAGAAGGCAAGGTATATACCCAAACACTGGCCTTGTGCTATTAACCAGCCATCAGTAAACTTCTAAGGAAATGAAAGTTCCACTTTTTTGTTGTGATGAAGTCCAGACTGAGCTATTATCACAGAATCAAGATCAACCATTTCCTAACCAAACAGTATTTTTACCAGCCAATCGAGGTAAATGATCTGTCTTCCACTTTCCAGATTGATGTATGATCCCCAAAGAAACCAGTGGAAGCCAGTGCCTGGAATCAAGGGCAAGGGCCACTTGGTATTCCTATCCCTCATGATGACCTAGAAATTTCACCAGTGAAACATGTACTATGTTTATGCTAACATCCAATGCCTTCCCATCTGGCCTGGAGTCAAAACTCAGGACATCTAGCAGGCTTCTGGTGCTTTCTCTCTCCATCACCTCCTCCCTCCCCCCCCCGTGCCCTCTACTTCTTGTTATCTCTCTGACATCCTCTCCTGCAACTCTTCTTAAGTTTAGACTCGAGTTTCTCAACCTTGGCACTTCTGAGATTTTTTTTGGCAGGTTAATTCTTTGGAGAAGAAGGGAGGCTGCTCAGTGCATCATAGGTTGTTGAACAGCATCCTTGGTTTCTAGTAACACCTCACCCCCACCGAGTTGTGACAACCAGATGTCCCCCAAGGGAAGAGGGGCAAAATGGCCCCCTGCTGAGGACCATTGGTCTAGACCACTCCATCCAACTCTGTTGCTCTCCTGGCTGTCCTACTCATTCCAATCTTCAGGTCTTTGCATAGGCCCTTCCCTCTGCAGAGGTTTCTCTTCTGCTTCTTCCAGGTCTTCACTCTAATGTCATCTTTCAGTGAGAACTTCTTGAACCATCTTATGTAAAATCGCAACTCATCCCAAATTGTTCCTGAGCTGAGGTGATGGCCCATGCCTGTAATCCTAGCACTCTGGGAGGCTAAGATGGGTGGATTGCTTGAGCTCAGGAGTTTGAGATCAGCCTGAGCAAGAGTAAGACCTTGTTTCTACTAAAAATAGAAAAACTAGCTGGGTGTAGTGACACCTGTCTATAGGCCCAGCTACTTGGGAGGCTAAAGCAAGTGGATCACCTGAACCCAAGAGTTTGAGGTTGCTGTGAGCCACAGCAGTGTACCTAGGATGACAGAGTGAGACTCTATCTCAAAAAAACAAAACAAAACAAAAATTAGTTCCTGAAGCCCTTTCTTGGTTGCATAATTTTTCTCCATAGCATTTATCACCATTAAGTACACCACAAGTCTTGCTTATTTTTTGGTGTCTGTTCACCTCCTGATAGAATGAAGATGAAATTTTGTTTGTTTGTTGTTTTGTTTTGGTCTTCTCCATCCGTGGCTGTATCCCTGAGCTTAGAACAATGAGTGGCACACAAAAGACACTCAGTAGATAGTCAATGGATGAGTAAATGGATGAGACTGCTCTAATGCCTTCCCATCAGTGAAGCTCCAGGGTCAAGGGTGAAGACAAACCTGGCTGCTTCTTCAGCTAATCTGCAGCTCCATGTTGGGTGGGGGTGGGGCGGGCTTCATGCTGGGGCTTTTGCAGGTACCTCCTCCCACACCAGGGTTGTCTTTAATGGCTTTTCTTGAGAGAACAGTGGAACATCCCCGTGGGGCAGGGGCTTTCAGAGCTCGCTATTAGCAAGCAACAAGCAGTCATTTCTCCTTTTCTTTTTTCCTCTCTCACATTTCTTTTTAGGATTGTATGTACTATAGGAATGCGCAGACAGCCTCGGGACTTCCTGCCCTTTGGTAGGAAGCCTATGTTTATATATATGTACGAGCATATATATACATATATATTTCTTTCTACTTATAAAGTAATAACGTGGGTCTCTATGAGAATTTGGAGACAGATTGTGTTATGATCTATTATTTCACTTCCAAGAAACACAGTTGAACAGCATCAACTTGCTTGGCTCGATGGGTGTTGCTGGAGGGCTTCATTTGTTTCTGTTTGTGCAAATTTTATGTTTCTTGATTTTTGAGTATTTCAAAACTTTCATCATGACCTATGTAACAATAGTTGACCCTCATTTAATCCTGCAAACCAACCCAGGGTCAGTTTTATTGTTATTGTCATCTCACTTTTACATATGAGCTGCAAGAGCTTCAATACCTGATATGGAAACACAAATCTGAGTTTGAAGCCAAACAAGATGGCTTGATTCCAGTATCTCCCTCATTTCTAAGCACTATAATGAGGGCCTCTCTCAAAAGATAAGCTCATTATCAGGAAGTCAAACAATAAAGAAAGCAAACAAGACCCAGGCAGTGTCTAATGCTTGTAATCCTAGCACTCTAGGAGGCTTGAGGTCAGAACTTGAGACCAGCCTGAGCAAGATCAAGACCCTGTCTCTACTTAAAATACAAACATTAGCTTGGCATGGTGGTATGAGCCTGTAGTCACGGGTACTTGAGAGGCTGAGGCAGGAGGATCATTTGAGCCCAGGAGTTTGAGGTTACTGTGAGCTAGGTTGAGGCCATGGAACTCTAGCCCACAGAACAAAGTTAAACTCTGTGCCAAAAAAAAAAAAAAAAAAAAAAAAAGAGAGAGAGAAAGAAAGAAAAGAAAAAAGAAAATAAACAAGTAGAGCCAGTGAACTCCCCCAAAGGAACTGCTGTTAGCTGATAACACTTTTATAATAGCAGGATTTTTTATACAAGTAGAGTGTGTGTAAGTATATAAAAAGAACGTATACAAGTATATAAACACTCACACCCATGTAGTTAAGTGGTTTTTTTTTCTTTTCCTGTAAATAGTAGTGTCAGACTTTTTATTCTACTTAGTTTTTTTTTTTTGTAGAGACAGAGTCTCACCTTATGGCCCTGGGTAGAGTGCTGTGGCGTCACACAGCTCACAGCAACCTCCAACTTCTGGGCTTAGGTGATTCTCTTGCCTCAGCCTCCCGAGTAGCTGGGACTACAGGTGCCCACCACAACACCCGGCTATTTTTTGTTGCAGTTTGGCCAAGGCTGGGTTTGAACCTACCACCCTTGGCATATGGGGCCAGTGCCCCACTGACCGAGCCACAGGACCACCCTCCACTTAATTTTTTTACTCCCTAATAATATTTTTTGCACAAGACCTTTCAACTAAAGCTGAAGTTGTTGCCTTCTTTCTCCTAAGCTTTAGATTAACATTCTGGCTGCTGGAGCTGAGGATGAGGAGACCCGATGAAGATAAGGGGAAGCTGAGGTGAGATGGGTACATCATGTGCTGGCCAGAACAGCAGCTGGTCGGGTTTGGGCTCTTACTTGTTCAGGAAGGAGTGTTTGCTTGTCATTTCTTTTATCTTTTAGCTTAGTGGGGACCAGTGCCGTGGGTAAGAGATAAAGAGAATTCCCTGCTTGGATCAGAGGTCCTCGAGGAAAAGCCCTCCCAATAGCCCCAGGTAACCCTGGAGACTGGGCTGAAGGGAGCCAGGCAAGGTGCTTCCATTCTAAGGCTGGTTAGGATTGGACCTGTGACTTGCTGCCCATTTTGCAGGTGGAGCCACTGTGCTAGGTGACAGACTCAGGGCAGCAGTTCATACAATCTGCACAGTCATACCAGGTAGGTGTCACTGCTCCGGCTCACAGGTGAGACATGGATGCTCAGAGACATAAATAGCTCACCCAGGATCACACAGTAGTAAGGGGTAGGCTGTATCTTTCTTGCTAAGGCCTCAAGAAATCATAGCACAAACTTGGAGCTGTCTAAGGTTTAGTCAAACCCCTTCTTTGATAAAAATGAAGTGCAAAAAAAAATAAAAATAAAAATAAAATAAAAATAAAAATGAAGTGCAGTAGAGTAGCTCTGGGCTCTGACAAATTTGGCTGCAGGCCACACAGCAGGGGTAAAGAACTGGCTGAGGTTCCAATTTTTCAGACTTCATTTGTTGTAAAAGACTGCCAGGGAAAGGGTGGAATTTCATGAGTCCTGTGTCCTGGTGTCCCACAGGCATTAGAATACCTGTCTTCCTGGAGAGCATTTGCCCACAGCTAACCAAAATTAAGCTACATGTCAATATGGATCAAGGGTGAGGACCCTACCCTATAACTTCCCCCAGAGAGACAGCCCTCGTATTCAGATAGGTCTGCCCCAAAGGGGATATCTTTGAATCTGGAGGCCCTAATTCTTTTTTTCTTTTCCTTTTTCTTTTTTTTTTTTTTTTTTTTCTTTTTGAGACAGAGTCTCACTATGTTGCCCTTGATAGAGTGCCTTGGCGTCACAGCTCACAGCAATCTTAAACTCTTGAGCTCAAGCGATTCTCCTGCCTCAGCCTCCGAAAAAGCTGGGACCACAGGTGCCCGTCACAAGCCTGGCCATTTTGTTGTTGCAGTTGTCATTGTTGTCCAGCTGGCCTCGGCTGGGTTCAAACCTGCCACTCTGGGTGTATGTGGCTGGCGCTGTAACCGCTGTGTAACGGATGCTGAGCCATGGAGAAGTTCACTTTTTTTTTGAATTTTGAGACAGAGTCTCACTAGGTCGCCCTTGGTAGACTGCCATGGTGTCACAGCACTCAGCAACCTCAAAGTTGGCTTAAGCGATTCTCTTGCCTCAGCCTCCCATAGGCACCTGCCAGAATGCCTGACTGTAGGTGTCATTGTTATTTAGCTAGCCCAGGCTAGGTTCGAACCCACCACCCTTGATATATGAAGCTGGCGCCCTAACCACTGTGCTATGGGCAAAAAGCCTGGAGCCCCTAATTCAATCCCTCCACACCTAATCTGCCAAAGCCACAAATGCAGTCACCTAAATGCATTTCTTTTTTTGATCCATTGTTTTCTGTTAAAGCAAACAAAACCATCTTTGGAAAAAGGTATAAGCAAGGATGCTCCTTAAAAAGTTACAAACTTTCTCAATGCCCTTGAAGGGAGGAAACCAGGAAATAAATTGTGCCAATTCCCAACTGTGGAATAGTCTGAGCTACCCCCTCAAAAAAGAATAAAGGTCATCTAGAAGATAAAAAGGCCACTTAGACTTTCTGGTGAGTAAAATCAAACTTCAGAATGACAAGCATAATAAATAACTGAAAATCAGGAAAGAATAGTAAAAGAAGGCAGGGGTGGTGGCTCACATCTGTAGCTCCAGCATTTAAGGGGTTGAAGTGGGAGGATCACTTGAGGCCAGGAGATCAAGACTGTAGTGAGCTGAGATGGCACCACTGCACTCCAGCCTGGGCGACAGAGGGAGGCCCTGTCTCAAAAATAATAAACAGGGCGGCGCCTGTGGCTCAAAGGAGTAGGGGACTGGCCCCATATACTGGAGCTGGCAGAAAGGCCGAAAACTACAAAAATAATAATAATAATAATAATAATAATGATAAAATAAACAAATAAGAATATCATAATTCCACAAGGAAAAAGGTGTAAAATACAGAAGACTGAAGGGTGGAAATAAGTCCTTCTTTCACCTCTCATTTCTGAAAAAGAACCATGGATATTATAATATTTGCTGTATTTCTCTCAGAGTTCCTTGCTGGATGAGGTCCTGTTAGATACAGCAGTGGTCAGAACACACTGAGCATGTCCTGGGCTGAATCCCGGCTCTTCCACTCCCAACCTGAATAAGCCTCAGTCTCTAAACCTGTTACAAGGAAGTAATTTCTGTCCCCTCAGGGTTGTTGTACGGGTTAACAGAGGGCAAATACCAAAGGCATCCAACCAGGGCCTGGGATGAACACTCAATAAATGACAGCTATTGTTATTATTTGTAACCTGCCATTTCCCTTAACATTTTAACATAATTGACTTTGAATGCTATTCAGAGTCTTTGAAAATATCTTATTTATTGGTTGTTGTATATCCTGGTATCTTTGCCATTTTCTTATGAGAAACGTTTTGGCTGCTTCCATTTTTACCTGCTTATAAATAGCTCGGGGACAAACATTGCTGTGACTATAGCATTACCTCCTCCTCCGCGTTTTGGAGATGTTCCTTAGGATCATTTCCCAGAAGTGGAATTACTAGGACAAAGGTTAATAAACATTTTTAGATTTCCTATACATCACGCCTGACAGCACAAAGCAGGTGTGATTTCCTATTTCTAACCCCTCACCCCATCTTCTTACTATTCCCAGAACCTCCCTGCCCTCTTTATCCTCCCTGGAAATGACACCTGGCTGCTTCCTATCTCCCCATCTCCTTTAGCCACAAAGCCTTTCCCCTTCCCTCTGCCTTGAATAAACCTTCCCTGGTTTTCAATCCTATACCTTCTTCCAGCTCTTCCGAAGGTCAGAAACAAAGTCCTGGGCCTCTTCTTTCCCCACTCAGCCCATAGCCAAGTGCTATTGCACTAAGACCTAGTCCCAATTTCACAGATTTGTGCGGCAAAATGTCTTCCTAGAGCCAGCTGTGGGCCTGGCTAGGGGATGCGGCTGCAGGGGCTTTAGGAGCTGACTCTGGTCAGGGGAGAGAGGGAAACATAAACAATCAGGTGCACCCACGGAGGACAGGGGCTTTGATGCAAGTTCATAACAGGGGATAGAGAAGGGAGGATCAGTTCAACCTCGTAGCTTTGCTCAGGAGCAAAACTTGTTGAATGTCTTGTGTGATCCACAGCAAGTCATTAAATCCCTCTGAACCTGGGTACCCTTGTCTATCCTAATCTTTTCACTGGGAGGTAATGAGTTTATCCAGGTGAACTTGCTTAGCTAGGGACATGTAGCAGGTGCTCAATAAATGTTTGTTCATGGTGAGGGCTCAGTATAGACTGTGGGTTAACACACTCTCTGGGGCTCCACTGGGAGCATGCTTGTGGCCAGAGGGGTCACTTATCTTGGCTTGTTCTTCCCATTTGGGGACTAGATTGCTGTGTGCTCTTTTCCTCCACTGCAGGGCCAATTACCTGAGTCTAAAGGCTGTACTAAGACCCCTGCAAGGGGCTAGAAGCCAGGGTATGTGAAATGTGCTTTCAAGGGAGTAAGTGTACTCATGAATCACCTTGGCCTCCAGTGTGGGTGAAGCAAGGGATGGAATGCGGAAAACGTCTCCTTCTACATCCTTTTTCTGGACATGCTGCAGACTTGCCCCTGTCTAGGCTGCGAATCACCCTGCCTTAACAGGGAGAACTTCACATAAGGCACAGAGAATGAGGCTTCTGGGGATGATGTCACCTGAGGCTTGAGGAATGCCAAGGGCACCAGGCCGGGCTGTCCAGTTACTCATCCTGCCCAGGTCAAGACAGGCCCAGAGCAGCCCCATCCCTGTAACACATCAGGCCTGGTAGGTTTCTTTGATGGAAGGGGTAAGCATTACTGTCCTCAAATTTCACCCATTAAAGCTGAAGGAATCCTTAGACACCATCAAATTCAACCCCTCCCCCATTCCATGGAGGGAAAAACTGAGGCTCAAAAAAGTCAAGAGACTTGCCTAAGCTCCCACAGCTATGGCACAAGTTACACTGCTAGGACTTGAACCTGGGTCCCCACCCCCACACGTGTGATAACTTCTGTCATTCTCTGCTTCAACTGGCATTGCCCTTCAACCTGAGAGAGAATGTAGGAAGAATAAGAGGGAGTCAGTCAGGCTAGGGCTGACACAACAGAGCTGGTCTGGTCGGTTTTGGTTCTAAGTGACCATCAAATGTTTTTCCTCTTTGTTTTATAAACTCAGACCTAAAACTGTATATCTTACATAGTTTGGGGGCAATTGATTTAGGAGATTAACTTTTGAATTAGAAATGTTTTGAGTCATGAACTATGTTAATTATTATTATTTAAGATAAGTATTCATTACTGTTAACAAAAGTTAGTACATTCTTGGTTTTAACTTTTATGTATAAAACTGTGGTTTTGAAAATGGAAGAACAGAACAATCTTGGAGGCTGCTCTCACTGTTGTCCAGAATTACTGGCCTTCTGACAAATGAAGTTTGGTGGACCTATCCCCACCTCTGCATATTGACTGACAATGACAGCTGGACCTTCTTTGTCCAGTACCAAACCCACCTCACTCCCATAAATCACCATAATGTTAACCACTGGGCTACTATTGATAAGAAGCTGATACAAGTCCCAGGCTAAATGCTTGGGAAGTATTATCTAATTCAAGCCTTTCAACACCTCCAAAGAGTTAAGCACTAGAATTCCTAGGGGCTCCCTGTGGTCTATGGACCACCAGCAGCAGCCAAGACCTGGGAAATGCACAATCTTCAGCCTCAGAGTAAGAATCCATCTTTCAGCAGGCTCCTTGGGATTCCAGGCACAATTGAGTTTGAAAAGTGCAGCCATACTGGTCCCATTTTGGAGATGAGAAGGCTGATGGACAGACAAGGAAAGTCACACCCATAGCAGGTCAAGTGGCTGTGGGGCTCTTATGGGACCTTGGGCAAAGCCCTTGCTTTGAACTCTTGAGAATTAGAAACATTTTCCCCACTAGTTATAGGCCAGGTAAGATAGGCTTTTAGAAGCCTAGAGCAAGGAAATTACTGATGAAAAAGATTGACATAAGCACTTTACCAGGCACTTTCACATCTGTTATTTTGTTTCCATTTTACAATGTATTAACTATCCCAACTTTACTCAAGAAGAAACTGTAGCTCAGAAGCATTTAAGCCATTTGTCCAAGGCTGCACTGCTACTCATTTGCAGAAGCTGGAGCCTGACTCTGGTCTCTTTTACACCAGAATCCAATTATTGTTTCCCCAAACGCAGGTGGCATCTTGGCAACAAGAGAGGTGACTGTAAGTGTTACATAGCTGAAAGTCTCCCATTTGTATTTTCATATATTTTACTTCCTACTTAAAAACAAAATAGAATTAGGTTATCAAAACCCCAGATATCAGTGCTTAAGATAGAATAAGAGGATTGGAATTTTTTTCTCCCAATGAATCTCTGTAAAGTCAATTTAGGTAATGATTAAAAAAAAAAAAAAAAAGTGGGCGGCACCTGTGGCTCAACGGAATAGGGCACCGGCCCCATATGCCGGAGGTGGTGGGTTCAAACCCAACCCCGGCCAAAAAAAAGTAATACTCAGATACTGCAAAATTCCTAAGAGTGATAGGAGACTGGAATCTGGAAAACACTTCCAGATACCCATCCTCCTTGCCCTGAGGGTCTTAGCATGGAGCAAATGCAATGCTTGCTCAAGAGCTCTGGCTCCTGGTTAAAAAAAATAAAGACCTTCAAAAAAACAAAAGATCAAGTTGCACTAGCCATTTATCTTTCTGGCCTGAATCCCTAGGGCAAAACTGAAGAGAAGACAGTATCCTCCTAACCTCCCACTCCAAACCCTCTTCCTGTAAGCATTCAAGAATGCCTCAGCACCATACAGATTGGATTAAAACCATGGAAATGAAGAAGCTAGAATTGGGGAATAAAAATCCCATTTCCACCCTCCAGGGACAGCCTGTGGGAGGGGAAGGAACTGCATCGCTTTGCTTTCAATTGTTTGCTCTCTTCCAACTCTTCCTTTCTCTCTTTTTTTTTGAGACAGGGTCTTACTATGTCACCCTCAGTAGAGAGCCATGGGGTCGCAGCTCATAGCAACCTCAAATTCTTGGGCTTAAGCAATTCTCTTGCCTCAGCCTCCCAAGTAGCTGGGACTACAGGTGCCCACCACAACGCCCAGCTATTTTTTGGTTGCAGCTGTCATTGTTTGGTGGGCCCGAGCTGGATTCAAACCCGCCTGCTCAGGTGTATGTGGCTGGAGCCTTAGCTGCTTGAGCCACAGACCCCGAGCCAAACAAAAAGTCTTTGAAGAGTCTGGAAAACAGGTCTTACAAGGAGGACTGTTATTTTAGAAAAGAGAAAGTGGGAGACAAGATCACCATCTTCAATATTTCAAAGAGGATCTAGATGCATATTGTTATTTCTCCAGACCTGAAAGCAAAGGGCAGAAGATACAGAGAAGTCAGGTTTAGCTGTGTGACCTTGGTCAACTGTAAAGTGGAGACAACAGTATTTATATCAGAGGGTAGTTGTGAGATTAATTAAGTGAAGTACTAAGGATATACCAAGCATCTCCTAAAAATCTCAGGATATATATGTTTCCTTTTTTGGCCTCATTCAAAAATGTCTCATACGGCAATAAGCTCCCCCTCTGGAAAATCTCGAGGAGGAATTATAATTCCTTACTGCCAAGACTCTGTGCTTCCGTGCTGTCCATGACTCTTCACTGAGAAAAACCCTGGCTCACATGGAGCCCTCCCTGTCTCCAGGAACACTGAGAAGGGCTTGGTGTCAGGACTTCATTTGATCTTCTCATCAAACTATCATCCTCATGTTTGTTTTTTAAAGACAGAGGATCATTGCTCACAGAGGTGAAGTAACTTGCCTAAAGTCAACCAATCTGTAAGTGGCAGATAGGGACTTAAACGCAAGTCACTCTCCAAAGTCCTTGCTCTTAGAATTGCAGGGATTTTTAATCAAATCTAAATTCTTCCAGGCCTGCTCTAATACTCCAGACTTTATTGATCTCACACTTCTCTCAAATCTCTTCAGTTCTTAGTATGAAACCAACCAATTTAGCGCTCATTATTGCATGAGCAGTTTTGTGTCTCTCTTACTTATAAGTGGGCCCAGATATTTTTATTCTTTAAATAGCCCCCTGTACTTAATAGGCCTTTGGAAGGACAAGTTTACAGACTCCTAATAATTCTTTCTTTGCCAGGTGAATTAGACAGAAGGTAAGTAAGTCCTACTTCCTTGTCATGTCAAACCCCATCTTTTTTCCTGTGCCATTAGAGAACAGTCTTTTCTTGGCTGGAACAAATACTACCACCTTCGGAACTAGCTAATATTTATTGAGTTCTTAATATGTTCCAAAGACTGTTCTAAGTACTTTAGTTGCATTAACTCACTGAATCTTAAGTATTCTATGATGTAAGTCCTATTTTTATCCCCATTTTACAAAAGAGGAAACTGAATGTACCAGTGCATCAGTATCTGCATGAGTAAATGAATGAACGCTTTGATGGTGGATATTAGCAACAAAAACCATACAAATATCTTATGCTTGAATCAAGCAATACAGCTTTATATACATTATGTCATTGACACTCACCATTAGCAAATGGACATTAATGTTCCTCTTTTATACAAGAGGAAACCATGACTCTAAGGGTGAGTGATTCTCAGCAGTCACAACACAAGTGCTGTCTGTACCCTTGACTGAACATTGTATTTGCTTCATTCTAAGAACCAGCCGGCAAGGGAAATGGAAGAGCCTCGGGGAGAGAAATACCTGTACACCAAAAGGCACTCTATAAATATTGAATAAATAAATAAAAGCTGGTAATGGCAATAATCTGATGGGAATCCAGACCTTTGATTCTTAGTTCAGTGCTTTTTCTTTTATCTAAGATGGTGGGAAGCAAGTCTTAGGTCCAGATCTGGCAGTAGCCTTGATATACGATCTTAAGCCAGAACAAGCACTGCCCTAAAAAAAAGAAGCATTATTTTCATTTCTTTGCCTTTTCCACATTTTAAATCATGAGTATATACTACTTTCATAACCAGAAACGACAAAGTAAATAAGTGGAGGAGGCAAATGCAACCTTCTGAGAGGGCTGGGGCTTGTAGAGGGAGCTTGGATTTGATTTGTACTGCTCTAGACTCTTGTGTTTGTGGGTACACTCTGATCCATCCCCACAGGACACCTGACCCACCTTATGGGCTGGGGAAGAGCTGGGGAGAGGTCCCAGAAGCTCTGCTGAGGCTGCAATGAACAGAAGCTGACATAGGAGCTCCCAAGGTTCTGCACGCCTGTGAACTCCCTGAAATTGTGAGCTGAATGCTGTGTGTGCAGTTTCCAAGGAGAGGGCCCACAACTTTTACAGAGGGGCATCCAAGACCTTCCAAAGGGTGGCCTTGGATTACAGTCATGAACCACGGCATGAGGGTTAGGATGACTGGTTAAATGAGGGCCATGAACTCTAAAAAACTTCTTGTCCCT
The DNA here is from genome assembly GCA_963574355.1 of Loris lydekkerianus. Lineage (NCBI taxonomy): Eukaryota > Metazoa > Chordata > Mammalia > Primates > Lorisidae > Loris > Loris lydekkerianus. The sequence goes on along the minus strand of CAUYPK010048561.1, from coordinate 57,802 downwards.
CTGAGAATAACTGACAAGGGAAAGTGATTACAGAATAGAACAAGGTCCTGCCTCGACTCACAATATTAATTTAAATTCTCTTCCTTACCCCTCAGCATGCCCTCCCCTCCATTCTAAAGCAGTAGGGGGACAGACATGATTATCCACTCCAGTAAGCCCTGGCAGTCTCAGATACCCTCCTCTTCCTCCTAGACCTGGGGCTGATGAGCTTTTCTAGTTCTTGACCCTCTGGACTGTGCACCCACAGCTTTCTATTTTGCCACTTACCCAGTAGCTAAGGCTCTGATGTAAGCTGTTGCCCATTTTCTCCCCAGGTACCTCCTAAACAGCAGGCTGCTCTCATGTCTCAGCAAGCATTGAATTCCATTCCCCCAACATGGATTCAGCTCTTATCACATGAGTGTTGTGAGAGAGACCCAGATGGTCGATAAGGACCCTGAGTTTGGCCTGGGAGCCTGAAGGCTCAAGCAGGACAGATAACACTCAGGGAGCAGGCTGGGAGGAGGGAGACACTGCTCCAGCCTGTGAGATCCCCCCAGGAGAGGGTCTGCTAACAGGCTCCAGGGTTAAAAGGTGGCTTCTTGGAGGTGCAACAGTAGCTCCAAAGTGTGTGAAGGTGGAAAAGATTCTTATACAAAGAATGCGGAAGGAGGGCAAGAAATAAGGGGAGAAGCAAGGTTAGAGGTGGGTTCTGGCCAATTGGCCAGAACCGAGACCTTTGTGTTCCTCTTCAGGAATTTGGATTTGATCAAGACAGTGTGTAGGTGGCATTGAATGTTTTCAAGCAGAGCAGATCATATAGCAGAGGATGAGAGGGCAAGGAGGGGGCCTCGAGACTGGGAGACAGGATACCCCTGGGGAGTATGGCGTAATGGGACCCTTTGACTAAGTCATGGTCAGGATCAGCACATAATTTATGTGGCTCAGTGCAAAAGGAAAATGCAGGATTCTTTGGCCAAAAATTAAGACTTAAAAAAACTTTTTATTGATACATAATATTTCGCATGTTTATTAGGTAACATGTGATTTTTGTTATATGCATAGGATGTATAGATCAAGTCAGGGTACCCATCACCCTGAGTATTTGTCATTTTTATGTACTGGGAACAAATCAAGGTGTCTCCCCTAGCTACTTGGAAATATACAACACAATGTTGTTAACTGTACCCTACTCTGCTGTTGAATATTGGAACTTCTGCTTTCTAACTATACATTTTGTATCCATTAACCAGTCTTTATCACCCTTCCCAGCCTCTCTCTGGTATCTCTCATTTCACTCTCCTCCTCCATGAGATCAACTTTTTAGCTCCCATGTAGGAGTGAGAACATGCAGTATTTGTCTTTCTGGAAAAATTATTAACAAATCCAGCAACAACAGAGCATTAAATAAGCACAGAGCCCTGTGCGGCTGTACTGGTCACATACACACTCTCATGAAGTCAGCCCTGGCTATGTAAGACTGGAGATGGCAGGTCAGAAGAGAGATCTGGGAAGCAGAGCCCTAGGATTTAGTCATCTGGATGTGGGAATTGAGGGAACCATACAGCAATCTAGGGGACAGATGACCTTCCTGTTCTGGTTGCCAGGCCACCCGTCTGCTTGCTGGGCATCCCCCCTTTGGGTGACCATGATCAACTCTAATTCATTAACATGTTTAAACTTCACCCACTCCTTTCTGCTACCTCCCTAGATGTGTTCCTGTAGGGCAGTGATTCTCAACCTTCCTAATGCCATGGCCCTTTAATACAGTTCCTGTAGGTCACCACCACAGGTTGAGAACTGCTGCTATAGGGTCTTATCTAAAGAACATTTACCCTGTCTCTCCTGTTAAAAAAAGATAAAAACTTTGGTGTCACCCTCTGCTCCTCTCCCCCAACCTTTCCATGAATTTACTTCTTAAATGTTCTCCCCTTCCTGTGATCACTGCAGGTTCCGGCAGGCCCTTGTCAGAGCAGGGCCCTAGATTATCCATAAAAGCTTCCTATCTGTCTGGCTGACACCTGTGTGGACCCCTCTGCCACTTGCAAATAAAACATCCATCTTCCACAGTGCTGCCTCAGTGACTCTCCAAACCTGTTAACCTGACCAGATAAGATCCCAGTGCCTTAAAAAACACACAAGGCTGTCTGTCACTTGACCCTGCTTAATTTTCTATTAGATGCTAGAAGTGCCTTGGTTTCCCCTGCACACACACCTCCAGTACTAACCATGCTGGGGTTTTGTGCTTTTTGTTTTCCTTACTGTAAGTTGTTTCTTCCTCCCTCCCCCTTCACAGCCTGGTTGACTCAGTTCTCACCTTCTTGGGAGGCCTTCTCCAGTGCTCCCCCTCCCTGATCCCCACCACACACACACCTACAGGCCCTTAAAGATTCTCCCCTCTGGGCTGGGGCAGTTGGGAGAGAGGACTTGGTTTAGTGTTGTCAGTACCCAACACAAAGTACTGGGCTGAAATGCCTAGCGGTAGATAGTGCTGGTGACAGATAGCATGCTGGAGGAGGAGCAGGTTGCAGGGAAGACTGGCACAGATAACCCCAGAGAAAGAAGACCCCATCTCACCATAAGACCTCATGGGTAGGACTAGGATAAGGACAGCTCCATTGACTGCAGCTGCGACCCAGAGGGAATGCTGGCTGTTCTGGTGTCTGATTTGATTGCATTTGATTTCTGCTTTCTTCTAACAACCTCATTCCCTTATGTCAGCTGTCAACAAGCTTCTCTCTAATGGAGGCAGGCTGTTTTCCATCAAAGGGCCCCAGACAAACAATAAAATGGTTGTTGGAAAGCTTGAGGACAGAAACATGTTTCCATCCTTGTGTCCTGCAGTTAGCAGAGCCCTGGGAACACTCAGTAAACACTTGCTGAATAGGTGAATCGTGTGGAGCTCCTGGGGAATAAGGGGGGAAGCCTGAAGCCCCTGGGGACTTGTGGGGACAGACAGGCTGGGATTATACTTGATCCACAGATAATCCCTTAAATCCAGAAGCCACCTGGACAGCATTTGGTTGGACTGAGCACCCTCGTCGGATGTATGTTGCTGAGCTCACGACAGCTTTCCTGGGGACCAGAAAAGGGCTCCTTCAAAAGCAATTTATTATTCTAATTATTACTGTAGTGACAGAGAAAAAGACTCTCAATCCTTTGAGGGTTGAATCTATTTGGGGAGATTAACTGCTGGCCCTTCTCCCGCCCACCCTTATTTTTATTTTCAGGAATTTTTTTTTTTTTTGCAGTTTTTGACCAGGGCTGGGTATGAACTCGCCACCTCCGGCATATGGGACCAGCGCCCTACCCCTTTGACCCACAGGGGCCGCCCAACTTTCAGAAAATTTTATTTCACAATAAAATTTCAAACATACAGAGAAGTGGAGAAAACAGATCGCCGAGCCTGAAGGATTACCAACAGTCACCTCAGCTCGTGTCATCTATACCCCAAGCCCCGAAGTCTCCTTATACGCGTTAAGGCTTCGGTAATGACGGGAATCCGCTGCGGACTCGCGTCTGGGTAGTGGCCGGCTCCCCTGCCCAGCCCCGCGCGGTGCCCCACGCAGCCCCCAGCAGGTCCCTGGCCTGCGTCTACGAAGCTGACAGCCCGGCGGAGAGGCGCCAGCTCCGCCTCCTTCTCAGCAGCCTCCTCTTCCCGCACAGCGTGGGTAACCTCGACCCCGCAGCGTTCCGGACACCCCACTGGCAGTCACGGTGATGCGAGGGTGATGAGTCCGTCCGCGCAACGCCAAGGAGAGAATGAGGAGGCGCCTTCCACTTCCTCCTCGCCGGCTGACTAAAGCTCGGCGCCCTCCCCGCTCGCGCGGCTCCCGGGGGGAGGAGGCAGGAGCCCCGCCCCGCCCCGCCCGCCCCTGAAAGGCGTGACCACAGCCGAGGGGGCGGGGAAATACCCATATTTGGCCTTATAAGGGCAGCCACGTCACAGGCAGCGCTCATTCACATAAAACGCTGCGCTGCGGGCGGAATCCCCAGCTTTTGGGGCGGCTAGTGGCCGGGTCGGGTGTGGATCCTGCGGGGCGGGAAAGAAGAGTCGAGGTGCCGCTCCGGCGCCGGGCTCCGTCGGCCGGCCGCAGCCCCGCGGGGCGCCCTCCCGTGCCTCGCTCGTGGGCACCCTGGCCGTGGGCACCTGCGGGGCGCGCGGCGCCATGAAGGTCACGTCGCTCGACGGGCGCCAGCTGCGCAAGATGCTCCGCAAGGAGGCGGCGGCCCGCTGCGTGGTGCTCGACTGCCGACCCTACCTGGCCTTTGCCGCCTCGAGCGTGCGCGGCTCCCTCAACGTCAACCTCAACTCGGTGGTGCTGCGGCGGGCCCGGGGCGGCGCGGTGTCGGCGCGCTACGTGCTGCCCGATGAGGCGGCGCGCGCGCGGCTGCTGCAGGAAGGCGGCGGCGGCGTGGCGGCCGTGGTCGTGCTTGACCAGGGCAGCCGCCACTGGCAGAAGCTGAGGGAGGAGAGCGCCGCGCGCGTCGTGCTCACCTCGCTGCTCGCCTGCCTGCCCGCTGGCCCGCGGGTCTACTTCCTCAAAGGTGAGTGCCACGGGGCCCCCGCCACTCCTAACCCGCCCCTGGGGTGCCCTGGTCCCGCGGGGTGCCCGCTGCACGCTGGAGAGAGGGAGTCTACACGCTCCGGCTTGAGGTGCCTCGGGAGGGCCCTACAAAACGTCAGCTCTCGGAGCTTTCCCCCCTCCGCACCCGCATTCCTCGAAAGCGCCCGGCAGCCTGTCGGTCCGCCGGGCCGAGTGGAGTTGGTTATGCTGCGGGGGGCGGGGGAGTCTATTGCTTAGCACTCTGGGGGCCGCCGGCTCGTGCGGGACGCGGACTTCGCTGCTCCCACGGGGGTCAGGATAACACTGATCTGGCAGGATCAGTGGCGCCGTGATGTCCTCGTCCTCCCTACTCGCCACCTACGGTACTTAAGCTGTGTCCTCACCGACCCCTCTTACCTTTCTGGCCCTGGCGAGTCTCCCCCTTCCTTTCCTTTTCATTATATATCTTTTTATTGTTTTCTTCCGGCCTCCTCTTCCCCGCTCCTGGGTCTTTCTCAAGCTCAATTTGGAGCTGACATCTTTCTCATCCTTTTCACCTTCTCCCTCCCCCCAGCCCGGGATTATCTCTGGGACCCTTCCTGAGTTTAACCTCCTGCGGGCCAGGAAATGGGAGCGGTGCCACGGGGGCAGGGGTGTGTGGAGGAGATTCAGTGGCCTTTGATTCGAGAGCTGCCCGCCACTTGTCCTGCCTGCCCACTTGTCCTGCCTGCCCTTTTCACCTGCTGGAGAGAGATAACTTTGGCTTCTGGTGTTGGGTGGATAATTGACTCTCAAACTCCAGAGCATTGGCTTCTGGGTCACTCTCTATGACATCTCCTGCTTTGTATTTTTAAGTCCCTTCTAACCTGAAAAGATACCGGGGAAACCTGGCCTTGAGGGCTTTGGCCTTAGCCCCAGAGGATCCCCAAGGCCCTGCCAACTCTGATGCTGACTTCTTGGGATGTAGCACACTGATTCCTTGGGTGAGCTCTAACTCACCCAAGGAGTGAATTTTAAAGGCGTGTAACTTGGGAATGTTCCACATTCTGGGCCAGGAAGATTACAGAGGCATGTGGGCAGCTACCCCCTCTATTTGCACCTCAGGCCTACTGTCCCCTGTTGATTCCTGTTAGGGAAATAACAGAGGTAGATGATCTTCCCAGGGCAGCCCATCCTCGGAGGACAGAGGGATGGCCTCTTCCAGGTTCTGGAAGGTTTCACATATGGCTCCTGATGTCTTTCTCATCCTGATGTGGTTTTTGTCTCCTGTTCTTAGCAATGAGTGCGGGAAAAGCTTCCACCTTCCCAGTAGCATGAAAGATGTTCCAGGAAACCCCTGTCAGTCCACCACTGTTCCCTACCTTTCTCTAAATGGACTGCTGACAGTAACCGCAGAAAGTAGGTGTTCTGTACACTTATATCTCAAGAAAAGTATGTTTAAGATTATTTTTAATGAAAGCAACAAATACTCGGGTAAAATTTTGAACACATCTGTACTATGAAAAGCAAGTCTTCTGAGCACCCTAGAACCCAGTTCCACTTCCTAGAGGCAGTTACCCAGTATTTCTTGTTCGTCTTTAAATAATTTTCCATAAGTATCTTTTAAAAATAGGTTGACCATTGTATATTTCCTATTTCAACCTTTTTCACCCACCTAGATTTTAGAGATTTGTCCATATCAGAAATATGTGCTCATCTCATGTTTAACCAGTTGGTTGGCTAAGCAGCTCTGTTGGAAGCAGTGCTGTAGAGGATACTTCGTGTGCTTTATCGTACAGGAAAATCATGAGAATTGCCAGGTTAAGTGTTATATGCATTTAAATTTCAGTAGAAATTGCTTGATACCTGGGCAGTGCCTGTGGCTCAAAGGAGTAGGGCGCCGGCGCCATATGCCAGAGGTGGCAGGTTCAAACCCAGCCCCAGCCAAAAACTTCAAAAAAAAGAAAGAAAGAAAGAAATTGCTTGATAGCTACTCTTATCCTAACACTACCAAATTTTAAGTTGTTACTAGAGAAGATTTTTATTTTTCCGTCTAACTCATTTTCAGGTATAAATTCAAGTTTTGATCTCGTGTCATCTCAGATCTTGGGGGGCAGTGCCTTTTACGTTTCCCACAATCCTCTCTCCCCTTCCAAAAAAACCCCACTATGATGAGAAGGTGATGAGTGACTCTCATGGTCAATGCTTATTTGTATGTAGCTTCTGTGCTTTCTCTGTTCCTCTGGTTATGAAGATGTGATTGAAAACAGACTCTGAAGAAGGTTGAAGTAGCTGTAAGAGTGACCACAGATCTTGCAAAGCAAGTGAGGCCCCAGAGAGGATTTGTTCTGTCTCTCCACACCTGGTGGGAGTGGGTGAAAGATAGGAACCATTCTAATCTGGAGGATTCCTCCAGACCCCAGCTTGAAGAGGCAGGGCTCTGTTTATCTGTCCTCAACTACACTGAGACTCTTTGTCTTCCTGTCTTATTTTGTCAACAGGCAGGGAGGATTCAGCCCACACCCCACCTCCTGTCTGTCCCCCACAGCCAACTCTTTTTTTTTTTTTTGAGACAGATGCTCAAGCTGTCACCCTGGGTAGAGTTCATGGCATCACAGCTCACAGCAACCTCCATTTCCTGGGCTCAAGTGATTCTCCTGCCTCTGCCTCCCAAGTAGCTAGGACTACAGGTGCCTCCTGCCACAATGCCTGGCTATTTTTTGGTTGCAGTCGTCATTTTTGTTTGGTGGGCTGGGCTGGATTCGAACCCACCAGCTAAGGTGTATGTGGCTGGCGCCTTAGCCGCTTGAGCCACAGGCGCTGAGCCTGACAGCCAACTCTTCAGAGAGATCTCTTAAAGCCAAGAGATGAGGTGACTTGAAGGCTATTCTTCTCCAGGCATCATTCGGAAATTTGGGAGAGCCTGGACCATTCTTGACTCCAAATTCCCATCTAAAATCAGTTTGTCTCCTAGAACCCAAAATGTTGAGGCCTAGGCATGGAAAGCTGTCTGTTCATTTACTGAGGGACACCTCTCTGAGAAAGTTGTCAGTGTAAGCCTGTGGCATTCACTCTGTCCCCTGGAAAGAAAGGGGATGGAGGCTGTGGCTAAGTGAGGGACCCTAAGCCTCCACTGCCTCCCCCTGCCTTCAATCTCCAGTGTGGCCTCCTGTCATGGTGGGGTACATGATAATTGTGGAGGACCAGAAGCTCACAGAGAGTGAAGGAGTGAAGTGACCACTGGGTAGAGCTGAGTGTACTGAGTGGGGGCCGGGCAGGGCGGTTCCTGAGAGCTGAGAGGAAGCAGTAATGCAAGATGACTCATTCTAGGAATTGGCTGCAGCTCCAGGGAGGGAGCTGGAGACTGCCATGTAATCCATTAACCATTTCTCTACTGCAGGGCTTCAAACGCTTTGGCATTGCAACACCCAATGTCAAAAGAAAAAAGGGAGGTTTTTTGGAAAATATGTGGTCTTAGAATGTATGTTGAATTGATGATTTGGCACTAAGTACAGAAAAAGAAGTGCGTTTTCTTTTTCTTTTTTTTTTGCAGTTTTTGTCCGGGGCTGGGTGGTTTGAACCTGCCATCTCCAGTAGTGGGGCCGGCACCCTGCTCCTTTGAGCCACAGGCACTGCCTGAGAAGTGGTTTTTTTTGACCTAGGAAATGCTTCAGGTTGCTCTGGGTTGGAAGCAAAAGGATTCCCCAAGTAAGCCTGGCCTGTTCATCTGGCAGCACTTGGCATTCTGAGAGTTCCAAGGCTAGTTTTTCATTTGGTTCTTCTCCAAGGAGCTGAATGGGCTGAGAAGGCTCATATACATATATGTGCAAATTTCTGTGACTTAGTCAGAGAGTGTTTTTACCTTAAGTGATCCATTTGGAGAAATATAAATGTGATGTTAAGAATTCTTACAGTTTGCTGGGCCCAGTGGCTCACACCTATAATCCTAGCACTTTGGGAGACCAAGGCAGGTGGATTGCCTGAGCTTAAGAGTTCAAGACCTGCCTGAGCAAGAGCAAGACCCTGTCTCTAAAAAAATAGCCAGGTTCTGAGGAGGCTGAGGCAAGAGAATTGCTTGAGCCCAAGAGTTTGGGATTGCTGTGAGCTGTGAGGCCATGGCACTCTACCGAGGGTGACAAAGTGAGACTCTGTCTCAAAAAAAAGGATTTTTATAGTCATATGTGCTGGCAGTTGGTGTAGTGGTTTGGAGGTGTGTAGGGGAGGAGGGTGGATCAGAAGGGTAGGATAATAAGATGGGGTAGGTGACCATCAAGAGAATAGAGCCAGTTTTTGCTTAAGGGGTCTGAGAATTAGGTTCAGAAGTCCTCATCCCTCCAGTGTGGTTTAGAAGGTAATTAACTAAATTGATGACTCCAAATTGGACTTACAGAAAGGATTGTCAGCAGTGTTCTTAGCACTTTGTAGGGTGAGAAGGGCAAGGCTGTTTTACTGCTGAGTTGAAACTTATTAGCCCCCAGTCTCTTAAGAATGGAGTGAGTTGCAGCTATAAGCCTGTTAATAGCAGATGGGCTGGGGAAGAAACCAGTTCGGGAGTCTTTTCTCACAAATCAATGGAATTTTGCATAATCTCACCTTCATTTTAGATAAACCAGAGAAAATAGCTTTTGTTTTCTGGAGGGATTTGGTTATTATTTGCCAGATGTCAAGTATTTCCTTTCAGAGTTTAAGCTGCTTCTGATAGACACAAATCATTGCCTCTCTGAACTGTAGCTTTTTTGGGGGGAGGGGAGGAGTAGAACCCATTTCTATTCTGAAACTGTGGAGTTGCTCAATTTTGTTAAAATACTTACTTAGAGTCAGGTTTGTCCTGTGTCCTGCACCTAGAAAGTGTGCTATATATCCATGCATTATACCCACTGGGTGGGAAGCTGCTTAACTCCTCCTTGAATTTAATTGAGATTTCCCAGGTCTGTGATTGTAATTTCCTCGTTTCAAACTGGTATCGAGTGCATATGATGCTTGTTTTTCCAATCTTGTGATACTTGGGAGAATGTTCTTCAAATCCATCCAGCTTCTCTCTTTTTTTTGGCCGGGGCGGGGTTTGAACCCGCCACTTCTGCCATATGGGGCCCGCGCCCTACTCCTTTGAGCCACAGGCACTGCCTGGCTTCTCAATTTTTAATCACCAGAATCTCTATTAGCTTAATATTTTTTAAATCTATTCTGCACTCACAGTATTGATTAATTGTAGGTATGTCCTGACAGCCTGAGAAATCAATTCTTGTGTGGTACCACATCTGACCTTTTGGTCTGTTCTTGTTTTTGTAGGGGGATATGAGACCTTCTACTCAGAATATCCTGAGTGTTGTGTGGATGTGAAACCCACTTCACAAGAGAAGATGGAAAACGAGAGAGCCCTCATCAGCCAGTGTGGAAAGCCAGTGCTGAATGTCAGCTACAGGCCAGCTTATGACCAGGTACGTGGTGTGGAAGAGGCAGCCTGAGTGCCCGTCTTTGATCTTTCCTCTCTCCACTCAGCAACAGTAGCTGGTTCCTTTTCAGATCAGAGTGTTGGCCGAATCCTCTCGCTTTAGAGGACTTCTGTTGCTTGCCAACTTGCATTTCCATCCAAGAGTAAATGGGCTTCCTTCCAGCAAACAAGCCGACAAGAGCCACAGGATGCTTGGCAGCTTCTGGGGAAAGGGGGGAAGTGAACGATACATTATTATCATCCAGCTCAGAGAGGCTTCAGAACACTGGTTTAGGTTTCCCTGAAGATGTTTCCGAGCTGACTCTCAGCTTCCTGTGTTGCTCCTCTTTGTAATTGTGCTCCCCCGTTTCCGCAAACATCCTAGTACCTGTCAAGATGAGTCTTACTGGTATTTTTAACTGAAACGGGGCAGGAGTTGGGGAAAGGGAGGGTGTTGTAGAGAAACTCCTTTTTGGATGGCTAAGAATGTTCCTCTGGAGGTTTCTGAGACTTATAATTCTGTACATTCTGAAGCCAGGGGAAATTGAGAGACAGTGGAGGGCTTCATGTTTCCATAAATGTGTGTGGGTTGTTGTTTTGAGGTTTTTTTCCCCCTTCAAAAATTTGTGCTTTGTGGTAAGTCATTAAAGAAAAAATAAAGTAGGCGGCTTTAGTCAGGGGGTTACCTGACACCATGCAGGAAGATGAGGAAGAGGCAGGCGAGAATCCACATCTGGCAGAAACCAGAGATCAAAACCTACCTGCCCATTTTCCAGAGGAGAAAAATATTGTTCTGTGGCTAGTGAGGTGATTATAGCTGGCTCAGTGTGCATCAGGCTCAGAAGCCCTTTCTCTCAATACACTGTTCTGCTTTCTGGAAAGAGAAATGAGAATTGGGACCTTGTTCTGTTTTATATGTGCCCTCTAATCTAAACACCTGAATTGGCGGGAAGAGCTTTTCAAACATTTCCCATAAACCAAGAATCTATTTAAGTCATATTATTAAGAAAGACTTCCGGATGCTAAAATGCCAGCTAATGACCTTTCAGGGTACATGAGAAAAACAACTTTTTAAATGGAAGTTAAAAAAAATTATGTCAGCTCTCCGCCATGAGCAAAACCCTGTCTCTGGGGATAAACTTCAGAGTAAAGCCAGGTGACCTTTTCTTGAATTGGGATCCTTGGTTCAGAAGCCTGTTTGCTTGGCCAGATGCTAGTGTTTTGATTTTGTTTGTTTTCTTTTATTAAAAATCCTCACAGTATATGATGAACCTCTGGTCATTAAGCTGTGGGCAGCCGGCCTAACTGGATTTCTGTTTTTATTTGTTTATTAGTTTGGGTCATGTTTTTTCCCTAGTTTCTCAGAAAGTGAAAGAGAAATAAGAATTGGCAGAATGTTGTGAAAGCATGGCAGACCTTTGGCTAGACGAGGGGTGGGGAGGCCCTGACGTTTCTTCACGATTTCATCTGGGGAATCCCCTAATGCTACTTCTTAGAAACGCTTCTGCCCTGAGAGAAGCCAGGCGAGGCTGGGTTAACCTTTGGGGTTTCGGAAGGCCTTTGGCTTCTTCCTTTTGAGTCTAAACAGAAGTTCAGAAAGGGAAAGAAATGTGGTTTCGGGCTGAGCTTCAGGGGAAATTAAATAGGGGTCTCAGGACTGGTGTGTCAGTGACTTCCAGGCACTTGGCAGAAGGAACAACCTTGTGTCAATTGTCCAGCCTATTGTTGGGGGACCCATAATTGGTCAATGGCTGAGTGAAACTGGATTTGGACCTCCGATCCCTTTTCCAAAGAACTTCCTACTACTTCTCTTGTCTTCCTGGTTCCTAACCAGTGGGGAGCTGGTTAGGGCCTAGGGAGAAGAGGGAGAAGATGCAGCTTAGGCCAAAACCAGACCTGTCTGGAATCGACTAGCCTCAGTATCCACTCTGTGTCTTCCCTGGGGAGAGAAGCCATGTCTTATTTTATTCTTCAGCTTCAAATGATACTGGCAGCTATGTCATGTGTCAGGTTTTAATGCATTTATTATCCTATTTATGCATTACCCAGAAAGGATAGGTTATTATCTCCAGTTTATAGATAAAGGGTCAGAGTTCGTTAAAGAAGCTGCTTAAGATCCTATCAGGTATGATGCACTAGCCCAGGTGTTTAACCACTGTACTGGGAAGGCTGCTCTGTATGTATGGAAGTTTAGGGAGGCTTCTGGAAGGAGATACAAATAGATCTTTTGAGGAAGAGAGGAAGGAAGGGAACTTTTCCTTCCTGTTTTTTTTCTTACCTAAAATACTTGCTTTATACTGATCACTATTGAGATGGAATCAGAGAAGCCCTTGCATCTCATGCTAAGCACTCAGATTTGGGTTTCAATCCCAGCTCTAACACTGACCAGCTCTGACTTGAATAAGTTATTTCATCTGAGCCTCAACTTGCCCATCTGTAAAATGGGAATAATGTTACCTCACAAATTGGTTATGAAATTGATATGATGTTGGTACATCTAAAATGTTAAGCCCCAAGGGCCTGCTATAGTAGGTGCTAATAAAAACACTGGTGATGGTTATTATTACCTTGTGTAAATTCTCTATAAGTTTCTCCCAAGTGGTCAAACTGGCTTTCACTTAAACCTTCTCAGGAAAGAAAAGGCATACTCCAGGTGTGGGGTAAATTGGGAATTGTCTGTTATTGGCCCTTGTCATATACCCTTTTCCCTGTTATAGATCTGGCTAAGAGTTTCCATTCTCTTATTCCAGGACAGGAAATGGAAACACAGGAAGCAGATGGATAATATGGGAAAGGTTCCCAAAGTAAGAGCCACTGTCAGCCCCATGCTTCCCTCTGAATCTCTAAGGGTTCCCATTGTTCTGTCTGTCACTGGCATTTCTTGCCACCTTAGAGAGAACCCTGTATGTTCTAAGATTTCCAGAATCTAACTGGCTGGAAGTTCTTTGTAGCTCGGCCTCAGGGTATACAGTCTCTGGTTCCCCCTTAATCTGTATTCTCCTTAACTAGAAACCTGGTGTTGGGTGGCTTCCCAAAAGGGTAAAGCATCTCTCACCACTACCCCTGCCAGAGCCCCATCTGAAGAAGGTCAAAGGTAGGGGAAGCCTCTCTGGTCATGGCCTAACAGCATTTTTTAGTTTACAGATTCTGGGTAGATAGTGGTTATTTTTAGTTCTAAGAAGCATGCCTCTTTGGTGGGGGAGGAGGCACATTTTAACATCTCTAAACTCTGGATGACTCTGGGGATCAACAGTGTCAGGTTTAATGAAATGCACTGTATGTTAGGGCTGGCCAGGCGCAGTGGCTCGCACCTCTAATCTCAGCACTCTGGGAACCCAAGGCAGGCGGATCCCTTGAGCTCAGGAGTTTGAGATGAGCTTGAGCAATATATGCCATCTCTACTACAAATAGAAAAACTAGCTGGGTGTTGTGGGTGCCTGTGATCCCAGCTACTCGGGAGGCTGAGGCAGGAGAATGGCTTGAGCCCAGGAGTTTGAGGTTGCTGTGAGTTATGAGGATGCCATGGCACTCTAGCTTGGGCAACAGAAAGACACTGTCTTAAAAATAAATAAATAAATAAATAAAATGGCAGGGCTGTAAAGGAGGGCATGCACCTTGCTTCTTCTTACCTGTAAAGAAACTGAGGCTGCTGCAGGGTGAATGGTCTTGCCGGGGTACTCTCAGGGCAGCTGAACTTCACTGGCCTTTGATCCTTCCCACCACACCTTGTGATTTATTATTCTTATGGAGGGCTGCCAGCATTTCTTACCTTCTCGATATTTGCAAAAAATGAAACTCTTTGCTGTGTGGGTTTTACTGCCACTGAGTCACAAGGCAGTCGTGTAGGGTAGAGAGTTGGCCAGGATGAAGGTGCCACCCACATTCTTGGTTGACTTGCCCTGGCTCTGAACTCTCCCTACCTGGAAGCCAGAAAGGGAACCCTCCCACCTTGAGAAACAAATAGGTCAGGATTGTTTTTTCCTTTCTCAAATAAGCAAGCTAATAATCCAACATTTCCTGGTTCTCCTCTGCCCCTTCTTCCAGGGTGGTCCAGTTGAAATTCTTCCCTTCCTCTACCTTGGAAGTGCCTACCATGCATCCAAGTGTGAGTTCCTCGCCAACTTGCACATCACAGCCCTGCTGAATGTCTCCCGGCGGACCTCCGAGGCCTGCACAACCCACCTACACTACAAATGGATCCCTGTGGAAGACAGCCACACGGCTGACATTAGCTCCCACTTTCAAGAAGCAATAGACTTTATTGGTAGGTTCAGCTGTCCCAACTTAGTTATTTTGGGAGTCCTCTTGGGGTATGAGTTCTTGGCTTTTGATGTCCTGGTAGGGGCTACTCTTCAATGAAAGCAAAGTGTCTTATGTGTATAGTCAGCAGTTGGAGCCAAGAAGGGATGCAGCCACCAAAAAGCCAGAGGGGAGGATCTGAACTATTAATAGGAGCTTTAATTTGCAAGATAAATGAATTAATATAATTTTATGGCAGTACTCACTGCCGATCTTGTTATTGTTTCAAGCTGTTCAGGAGCAGAGTCCTTCCCTATGTAATGCTCCACACAAGGAAAGCAGGGGGGAGAATCTCCCTAACTGCTTCTACGTAGGTTGGGATATTTTTAAAAGCAAACAGAAGGCTGGAGCTAGCACTCCTTACGCACTGAGCCCCGAGAGCCCCAGCAGTTTTGGCAAACTGCTTTGGGGCAATTTGTTTTGCATTTCCAGCTAATTTTGGATTAAAGATAGCACCTGCCTCAAGCTCCATGCTTTATGCACAGAAAAGTTGGCATCTTTTGCGTGCTTTCTGCATTTCTGTGAGGAAGTTGTCATATACTCCATTGTACATGCCTGAAAACAAAGGCCTTGGCCCCTCTGCTTGGGAAAGGGCTTTGACCTTTGGGTTTCTAGGTACTTGGTATTACCTGGATTGTCCTGCCCTTTGGCATCTTTTCTTTCTCCCATCCATCTCCCAAATAGGCTGGCCTGGCTTCATTTCTGTTTCAAACTTGCAAGCACCACTCCCCAACCTTTCCCAAGCCCTTCTTTCTCTTTAACGTTTATCATTGTTGAAACTGAGAAGATTTTTCTGTATCTTGTTCAAAATGATGTTGGAAGGGAAAAGGCAGGTGTTAGGCACAGCAATAATTACTTAGCGCAGGGAGCAATTAAAGGGCACCCCATGAGCCGTGTGGTGGCCTTCTGTTCTGCACGCGGTTCCTGCTCCACAGGAACATACTAGAGGCCAAAGACTGAGCCTCTCCTGCTTGTCCCTGAACCTCTGAGCTGAGATGATTCCCTTGGAGTGTGAGAGGCAGCCAGAATGATGGGCTCAGGGTGGGAAACCCTTGACCTGTTCTCCCTGTCTCTGGGAAAGCCTTGCCCTTCTCAGCCTGTTGTTTAATTACCTCGATAGCTACTTAATGAGGTCATGAAACCCGCCCCCGTCCAGTTCTCAGAACCCTCCCTCCCCATCCTCTGTGCGTATTTTGTCTGTGTCTGTGCACTCACTTGTGCAAACCACAGCCTTTTTGAGAACACAGGATGCTTGTTCCTAGACTTCATGCCCTGCTAGTGGAAGGAGGGACTGAGCCTCCCCATTGGGCTGAAATATCACAGAGGGAAGAGGGCCACAGGGAAGGCAAGTCCCTGAGGGGTAGAGGGGATTCCAGATGCGGTGTACTCTAGGGACTTGGCATTCCTGGATGTGGTCCTCCAGGCAGTTATAGTAGACTACGCAGGAGGCCAACAGCAACAAAGAGAAACCCAGAGTCACAACCCTGTGATTCCAGGGACTTGGGGTCTCTCCTTTGAGCTAATTTATAAGGGACTGTGTTTTGTTTTGTTTGGGGGTGGGTTTTGAATCAGTGAATTGGGGGTACCTCTGAAGAGCTACCATAAATGTACTTTGGGGTTTTAACTCAGGGAAGCTAGGGTTCTTTCCTGACCTCAGGAATCTTATCTTTTAGATCTTGCAGATTCATTTGGAAACTTCTTGCACTTGGGGGTGGTGGATGGTAAGGGGACTTTTGTTTTTCCTTTCACGATCTTAAATGTTTTTGTACACTGAGGCCTTAGAGAGCATCAGATACATTGAACTTCCTGTGATGTAATTGTTTCCTTATTAGCAAGGGAGGTAATTGGAAAGACTGTATTTTTTTGTGGTTTCAACTGGATGGGTACCTATCTTTGATCTTTTACCCCTTCCCCTTTTTGTAGCTGTTTTGCAGGGTAGGGTGGAGCAGGAAAGGAGGACGCCCCCCTCCCTTTTATCACATTGAGCTAAAGAATGCTAACTGATGGTGGTAGCTTTATAGCAGTGACTCCCATTGTTGAGCAAGGTTGAGTTTGTGAAAGCCATTTATATCTTCCGTCTAGTAGGCGTCACTTAGCCAGGGCTATAATTAGTGGCTGTGTGCTATTTATTGTATGTTTGGTGGGAGCTGAGCTGAGCCTCCGGCTCTGACACAGCAAGACAGGGTGCCTGTGGAGGCCAGAAGACCTCTGCCGGGGTAGGGGAAAGGTCGTGACCATCAGGATCAGACCAAAGAGGCAAGAATTGCTTCTCCAATTCTCCACTTCATTCAGATGGTGCTCCCAGGAAGTGAGGGATGGAGGAGGTCTCTCCAAATCTAGTGCCTCCAGTGGCATCCCCCAGTATCCTGGGGATCTGGGAAGCTGCTGGAAGGATTACAAAGATCCTGGATGAGGATAGGTATTGGTAGAACCCCAAAAGCTCTATTTGCACCTGTGCAGATGAAAGACCGGCAGAAGTCTAGTGTAGCACCACAGTTCTCAAGTAGGCATGACAGTTTGATGAGTAGGTTGCTTTGGTGTTTAATTCTTTTATTCTGGCATTGCCTTATTCTAATCCCTACTCACTCCCCCATCTTTTCTTCTTTCCAGACTGTGTCAGGGAAAAGGGAGGCAAGGTCCTGGTCCACTGTGAGGCTGGGATCTCCCGCTCACCCACCATCTGTATGGCTTACCTCATGAAAACCAAGCAGTTCCACTTGAAGGAGGCCTTCGAGTACATCAAGCAGAGGAGGAGCGTGATCTCTCCCAACTTTGGTTTCATGGGCCAGCTCCTACAGTACGAATCTGAGATCCTGCCTTCAACACCCACCCCCCAGCCACCCTCCTGCCAAGGGGAGGCTGCGGGCTCCTCGCTGCTAGGCCACTTGCAGACGTTGAGCCCCGACGTGCAAGGAGCCTACTGCACATTCCCCGCCTCGGTGCTGGCACCGGTGCCCACCCGCTCGACAGTCTCAGAGCTGTGCAGGAGCCCTGTGGCCACAGCCACATCCTGCTGAAACTGGGGTAGAGGAGCCAGCCCGGCCCTAAGCGCAACTGTGATTTTGTTTCTTAAGCTCGTGGACATTTCATACCTGTGCAATACTGAAGGCCTCTCTCTGTCCCACTGCCCCAGTGCGATGGTGAGCGGTCACCAGGCTTGCAATTGAACTTCAGACTGACCTTGGAGATAGGTTCTCTGGACTAAAGGAAGGCCAAGCCATTAGGAGAGCACAGGCGTGCTGACTACTGTACCTCCAGACCTCCAGCCCTCTTGGGACTGCACAGTCCTCACACCTCAGAGTTCGCCTTTTCATTTCAAGTGTAAGGCAATAAACTCCTGCAGCAATGTGGGAGACCAGGAGAAAAGGCAGTTACGAAGCCAATGCATTTTGAAGGAAGCACAATTTCCACCTTATTTTTTGAAC
Organism: Loris lydekkerianus; assembly: GCA_963574355.1. Classification (NCBI taxonomy): domain Eukaryota; kingdom Metazoa; phylum Chordata; class Mammalia; order Primates; family Lorisidae; genus Loris; species Loris lydekkerianus. The sequence goes on along the minus strand of CAUYPK010048561.1, from coordinate 40,142 downwards.
CATGGCAGTCTTCAGTGTCTGTCTTTGTTGCTTCAGGGCATAAGCTGATCATTATCTAGTAGGAAAGTTACCCTCCTGGGTTTGTAGGGAGATGAGATACATGCTTATTTGAACCCTAAAAGAGTTTTGAGATTTCTTCTTGGGTCCAACGGAGGCATTTGGTTGAAGTAGGAAGACATTGGTTTTTCTAGGTTTCTTTTCCACTGTGGGTCTTCCCTGACCTGAGACTTTGTCATTGTTATTCATACTTGAACCTGTCTCATTGCACCTCTCCTCAAAGAAACTATTTGAAAAGCATTTTTCAGACCATAGAGCATCTACTGGTGACAGTAGATACCAGGAGGAAAAGGGTACTTGTTAGTTATTCTGGGTCGGTTGTCAAAAACTGTGGTTTCCTCAGCTTACTGTCCTGTATGATCTGTGCTTGTGTCTCCTCTCTTGTGACACTTGTTTTCTTCTCTGCCCCTGGGGGTTGTCTTTCAGCTTTTGACTTCCGAGATTTGCAGATTTTGCAATGTGGTACTACTTTTTTGTCCGTAGGTTATGTCTCCAGGGGAAAAGGCAATAATTTTTTTAAAGCCCATGCAAATGTGAAGAAAAACAGTATGTTACTAGTTGTTGTTGTTGTTATTGTTTTTTTTATAGTGCAAAATAAAAATAGTAAAAGGAAAAAGCACTCTTTTGTGTTGTTGGTGACTTGGAGGAATCCCTTTAGTGTATTTCACTGAGTTTTATTTCCTAATGAACAATAAGGGTGATGGTGGTGGATGTGCAGGTGTGAAGATACAGGGTCACTTTCCAACTGTGGGGCTTCCCTGAGTGAGCTTGCAAGAGAATTCCTTAGGCACAAGCCCAATGGAGAGGTGGGAGCTTTTTTGCTTGCACACATCAGGTGAAGAGTTTGATTTCGGCCTCAGACCTGTCTGTCACCTGTGAAGTGAGTGGATTGAGGTAGATGATCCTGAGGGTCCTTTCAAGCATGAGGCCCTTGATTCCAGCAAATCAGAGTGTCAAGCTTGCACCTGCCACCACCCTCCAGCACCTGGCACAGGCTGCATAAGTGACCAAAGTATGGGGAGTGAACTAGACAAGGACTGGCCTGCCCTTCTTTCACCCTTTGGCTAATTCTTCCAGATAATTCCCTCTAGAGTTCCTAGGTAAATCCCTCAATGAGTGGGTTTAAATCCAAGGCTGAATCGACTTGCTCTGTGAGTAATTTCCTCTGCGTCGGTGGAGGAAGGAAGGGGCAGTCCCAACTCCTCTACGGCTGACTCTGCCTCTGCTCCGGCCCAACTCTTGGGGCCTGTTTCCTCATCTGAGGGAACAGGGAACTGGTTGGAGTTTATGCCATCCCAGCCAGCTGATACCTAACATAGGAATTCCAACCTTATCTCTCAACTCTGGAGGGCTCAACGGAGCCTCCAGTCACCCTCCCGCCAGCATGTACCTTGTCAGCAAATAGCAGGATGGTGGCCGAACCCAGGTTCACTCAGCTCCCAAACACCTCACCTTAAAGGTTTGCTTGAGGTCTTGCTCTTCACATGCCTTGCTTTTCTCCAGTGTGCCCTCTACAGTTTCCTTGTAAAGTCCACAGATGAGAAGGCCATCCAGACCAGGGAGGCTGGATTACTTTTATTGTTTTTGGAGTTTTGGCTGGGGCTGGGATTGAGCCAGGAATGAACCTGCCACCCCCGGTATATGGGGTGGTGCCCTACTCCTTGAGGCACAGGCGCCACCTGGGAGGCTGGATTTCTTTTAGCCTAATTCCCACATTTGGGTAGTCAAAGGGGACTTCTATGGTTGTGGGTACAAGATGGGGAGTGCTTGGTCTAGCTGTGCCTGATCGCCTCTTGATTTCACATGCATGAGCCTCTGATCAGCCTTGGAGCATGTCCTGTAAGCCTGCCCATTGTGAAGGCCTATTCAGGTGAGGTCTGGAGAGACCTCAAGCAGGGACAGCCAGGGACTAGGAAGCTGGATGCAGGCCGCGGTGATGTGCTAAGCCTCGTCCCACTTGCTGACATTTGCTTTATTGCATTAAAGTCTTTCTCTGAAGGGTGAGTAAGTGCTCTAAGTCAGGCGTCTGAGGATTGCTCATAAGCTGGTGAGTCACTGGAGGGGAGTGAAGCCAAGTGAAGCATCATGGCTGGAGATGGCTCTGGAACCCTCTCTTCACTTAATAGTCTCCTCATTAATTACATCTCCACTTTTGCCAAGGCCAAGTTTATGCTGGCTATCATCGCCACATGGGGAATTCAAACTGATGTTCTGTTCCTTCTTACCTGAGTTTTGAGAAACACCTCTATTGGTCTCTTGTGTCACCTTGGGTAGAAGTATGACTGGGAGGATAGAGATGTTAGTTTTCTCCTATTTCTCAGCTGCACCTGTGGGTGAGCCCCTATCAAGTCTACTGTAGTTTCTGAGTTGAGCATGATGGGGGCAAGGGTTGTATGCAGTATGTATAACCTCAGCCAGTGTCCAGAATGCTGGCAAAACCCTATGTACCCAATGGTCTCCTTCATGTAAGGATCTTGGGAAAATGTCTCCCCAGTTTCAATGTGCTGAACAGCTATACCTCTTGGAGTCGCTGGTGGTTTACCTTATAAACACCAAAAACCTCATGACTGCCTGTTTCCCCTCCTTGCACGTGCCATCGAGAAGCTCAGAACTAAACTTTTAGCCCACTTCTGGCAGTTTTTTATAGGAGTTTATGACATGCATTTTTGGTGTTGATGCCAACTGTTTCCATTAAATTTTTCCAACTTTTTATTTTACTTCCATTTCTTCAATGACCTTAAAAAAACCAACACGCCTTTTATACCCTATTTAATGATTATAAATACCCCAATGCATTTATGTAATGAAATGGGTATAAATACAAACAGAAGCCTGTTCATCCTCCGTGGTGTTACTCTACCGCATTCAGAAGGCTTCATCCATTATCTTTTCAGTGAGTCTGCCAAGTTCTGCATTGTTTCTGGAATAGATTCTGTCCAGAACCAAGGTCCATGGCTGGTGTACTGGCTCTTTGCCTTAGAGTTTCTGGCAGTGCCCTCTCCTTTCACTCCTCTGCTCTGCTCCTGGTGCCATTCCTTAGGGAGCCATGGCGCTGATGGACAAATTGTTCAAGGCTAGATGCAGGCCTTTCTGACCCAACTGGATGGGACTCCCATGTTCAGATAACCATCCCCCTTCCAACCACTTAATACACAGCTCCTGCTAGATTCAGGAGAACAAGTGCCATGTGCCTCCACCTCATGAAGTTCATGAATATTGATGACCGGTCATTGGGCTTTCTGTCCCAGACTGGAGGTGGCCTCCACAGTTGGACCGATGTCCTCAACCCCGCACGACCCGTTCCCCAGTTCCATCCTCTCCCCTCTGTGGCTCAGCACCTTAGCGTCCAAGCTCCCTGCGTGTGCCAGCCTGCGGATATAGGCTGTGTTACCTGGGCTGACAATTCACACCCTGCCTCATTCCTTAGGTCCTCTTGCATTGTTCATTAACATTTATGCACACCCCTGGAGTTCAAAAAGAAGTAAGCACTTATTGAGCCTTAGTCCTTTCTCAGCTATTTAGCTAATATCAAAGTACTGCATTTACAGATGCACAAACAGAACTCAGTGATATAAAGTGGCTTGCCCAAGGTCACACAGCTATTATAAATAGTAAATGGCAGAGCCAAAGCGAAGCTATTTCATTGATTTTTTTTTTTTTTTTTTTTTTAGAGACAGAGTCTCACTTTGTCACCTTCGGTAGAGTGCCATGGCGTCACAACTCACAACAACCTCCAGCTCTTGGACTTAGGTGATTCTCTTGCCTCAGCCTCCTGAGTAGCTGGAACTACAGGCACCCACCACAACGCCCGGCTATTTTTTTTTGTTGCAGTTTGGCCGGGGCTGGGATCAAACCCGCCACCCTCAGTAAATGGGGCTGGCGCCCTACTCCCTGAGCCACAGGCGCCACCCTATTTCATTGATTTCTGAGGTATGTAAGAGGTACTTTTGTCTGTTGGGCCTCAGGCCACATTAAGGAAAAACATTTGAGGATAAATGCAAATGTCATTAAATGCCCAGTTCTACTCTATCCTAGCCACCCTGGCTTTCTGCTTTCTCTTACCTCAGGACCTTGGCACACACTGGTCCCTCTGACTAGAAACATTCCCTCTATAAATTTACCCTTCAACTCCTACTGGGTCCTTCAATTTCTACTGGTCCTTTACTTCTCAGTTCAGACTTCACCTTCCCAGGGAAGTTCTCCCAGACTCCTGGACTAAATCAGATGTCCCTGTTGGGTCTCTCATAGCACCCTATATATTTTCTTCATATTTCATCAAAGATTAAAAATTATTTATCTGTGATTATTTTATTAATGTCTTCTTCAGACCAGAAGCACCAGGAGGACAGGGTACACTGCATTTCAAGAGTAACCTAGCACAGGGTCTAACTTATCCTAGGTGTTCAGTAAGTATTAGTTGAGGGAAGGACAAACTGGGAATAAAAATTTGTCAGAACTGCAAGCTGTTCTCTCTCTGTCTCAGAGCCCCTTACACTCTCCTGACTTATAAACTCCTTCATGGGGATGGAGATGGGATGGTGGTGGAAGATGCCTATTTACCAATTCCTCCTCAATCCCAGAGGAAATAGTTTCCCTAGGTTTATCTAATTATCAGTCAGAGTCCATGCTAGGAAGCTGGGTACAGGCGAGGGTGATGTGCTAGGCCTCCTCCCACTTGCTGTCATTGGGTGGACCACCTCACAGGGGTGGGGAACCTGCAGCCTTTTGATTTCAAGATCATTCTTTTTTAAGCATCAAAGGAGAAAAACTTTTTCTTTCTCTGCTGTGCCCCTTTTAATAAAAGGATTTGATGTGCAAAATTTGGATTCAATCAAAAGAAAGCACTTGAATACCAGGAAGGTCACACATTTCCATAACCTGCAATCCTGCTACACACTTGACTAATTTACTGTGTAAATGTTGGATTCACGCCCACTGGTTAGACACCTTCCTGCCACCCCATCCCCCACCCCAGCACACACCTATGTACTCCTAACAGACACCCAGAAGCCACCAAAGGGAAGCTTGAGGCAGACCCTTGAGGCATCTGTGCATGTCTCATGCTGGGCTTCTTTCTCCAGCAGCCAGGAGAAAATGTGTTGCTTGAAAGGAACAAACCTCCCAGACAATGAAGCCTCAAATACATCACTGTGATAGCAAGGAGAAAAAAAAATTATCTCCAGCCCACAGGGAAAGAACGTGGACTTGGAATCAGGAAGCATGGTTACTGGAGCCAGACCCTGGGGAGCCCCACAGCTCGGGTTGGAGAGGGAAGCTCTCCCCGAAGGCAATGTGTATGTATGTGAATGTAAGTGTGCCCTAGAGCTGCCAGGTTGGAACTACCCCAGAATGACCTGTTTTCTATAGAAAGGCAGGGGAGAGAAATGATAGTTTATTGAGCACTTATTATGTGCAGGCTGCAAGCCAGGTGTTTTGCATATGGTCTCGCAAGAACCCTACAAGATGGGTATTGCCAGCCCTGATTCACAAGTGAGAAAACGGAGAGGTTACTTATCCTGTCTGAGGTTACACAGCTAGAACCTGTGAATTTCAAGGTCAGGATTCGTAACTTGTGGTGGACTCCCAATGCCATGCTCTTTCCCTTAATACAATATGCTGCTTTCCACAAAAAGAAATTCAAGAGCTTTTTAGTATGTATCTCCATCTCCACCCCTATTTGTTATTTGGAGCAGTTTCAAGTAATCTTTTTTTTTTTTTTTTGAGACAGTTTCACTTTGTCGCCCTGGGTAGAATGCTGTGGTGTCATAGCTCATAGCAACCTCCAACTCTTGGGCTCAAGTGATCCTTTTACCTTAGTTCTTCATTTTTAGTAGGGACGTTGGGGGTGGAGGTAGCATGTCTCACTCTTGCTCAGGCTAATCTTGAACTCGTGAGCTCAAACAATCCACTGGCTTCAGCCTCCCAGAGTGCTAGGATTACAGGCATGAGCCACCGCACCTGGCCTATTATTTATTTATTTATTGTTTTGAGACAGAGTCTTACTTTTTCACCTTTGGTAGAGTGCTGTGGCATTATAGCTCACAGCAAATTCAAACTCCTGGGCTCAAGCAATCCTCTTGCCTCTGCTTCCCAAGTAGCTGGGACCATAGGTGCCAAAACGCCTGGCTAATTTTTCTATTTTTAGTAGAGAAGAGGTCTTGCTCTTGCTCAGGCTGGTCTTGAACTGAGCTCAAGCAATCCACCCTCCTCAGACTTCCACAGTGTTAGGATTACAGGCATGAGCCACTGGGGCCCAGCTCAATGCCAGCGATTTTTAAAAATCAGCTTTAGCCAGGCGCAGTGGTCCACACCTGTAATCTCAGCACTGTGTGAGGCTGAGGGGGGGTGGATTGCTTGAGCTCAGGAGTTTGAGGCTTGTCTGAACAAGAGTGAGGCCCCGGACTCATGATAAAAATGGAAACACCTAGCTGGGTGCTGCGGTGAGCACCTATAATCCCAGTGGGCTGCAGAGGCTGAGGCAGCAGGATGCCCATAGCTGGAGTCTCAGGTTGCAGTGAGCTATGACGCCATTGCACTCTGTTCAGGGTGTAGGGTAGAACTCTGTCTCGACAAAAACAAAACAAAGAAAAAAATCAGCTTTATTTGCATTTTAGATCAATATAAGAAAAAAAATCAGCTTTATTCAGGTATAATTTACATAAACAAAAATTTACCCATTTTAAGTTCACAGTTAAATGTATTTTGACATATATATATATATATATATATATATAGTCATCCACATAATTGCTTCCTAGCTTTTTTTGCTAAGAGCAAGTGTAGTACAGTCATGTCCTATACCACTACCACAGTCAAGATATAGACTACTTTCTTTATCCTTATGCTCCTTTCCATTCATTTCTCTTCCTCCACCCCAGCCTATTTTCCTTTGTTATAATTGTGACTTTTCTAGGATTTGATATAAATGGCATCATATAGTGTAGAGGTTTTTGAATGTGGTGTATTTCACTTAGCATAATACATTGAGATCCACCCATGTTGTTATGAATACTAATAATTCATTCCTTTGTATTGCTATAATAGTCTCTCCTGGTATGGATATCCCAACATTGGTTAATCCATTCACCTGATGATGACCATTTTGGTTGTTTCTGTATGATCTATTCATTTTCTACTTCACTGATTCTTACTCTTGTCTTTATTTTTCCTTCCTCGTATTTACTTTGGGTTTAATCTGCTCTTCTCTTTGTAGTTTCTTTTTTTCTTTTCTTTTTTTTTTTTTTTTTTTGCAGTTTTTTTTTTTACCGGGGCCAGGTTTGAACCTGCCACCTCTGGTATATGGAGCTGGCGCCCTACTCACTGAGCCACAGGCACCACCTGTAGTTTCTTAAAGTAAAAATCTACCATTGATTTTATATATTTTTCTTTTCTATTAGAAGCATTTAAAGCTAAAAATTTTCCTCTAAGCATCTCATAAATTTTGATATGTTGTATTTTCAATTTAATTCAGTTCAAATTTTGTTCACTTGTAATTTCTTTTTTGATCTATTTGATTAATCTCCAAATAGTAAAGGATTTTTCAGATATCATTCTGTTATTAATTTATGGTTTACTTCTGTGGCAGTTGGGGAACATACTTCGTGTGTGTGATTCCAATTCCTTTAGATTTACTGAGACTGGGCAGCACCTGTGGCTTAATGGGTAGGGCACCAAGGATGGCGGGTTCAAACCCAGCCCTGGCCAAACTGCAACAAGAAATAGCTGGGCGTTGTGGTGGGCGCCTGTAGTCCCAGCTACTCAAGAGGCTGAGGAAAGAGAATCGCCTAAGCCCAGGAGTTGGAGTTTGCTGTAAGCTGTGACGCCATGGCACTCTATGAGGGCGACAAAGTGAGACTCTGTCCCAAAAAACAAATAAATAAAAATAAATAATACATTTACTGAGACTTAATTGATGGCTCAAAACATGGACTATCTTGGTAAATATTTCTTGAGCACATTGAAAACAAATGTGTAATCTTCTGTTTGGGAATAGAGTGCTATGAAATGTCAATTAGGTCAAGGTGATTGATAATGTTGTTCAACTTTTCTACAGACTTACAGATTTTCTGTCAACTTTTCTATTAATTACTGAGAAAGGAGTGTCTTCAACTAAAGTTAGAATTTACCTATCTCTCCTTTTAGTTCTGTTAGTTCTGGCTTCACGTATTCTGAAGCTCTGTTCAATATTTAGGATTGCTGTGTCCTCCTGGTGAATTGACCCCTTAATGGTCTTTAGTATTATTCCTTGTTCTGTTACCTGTATTGCTTTATACTAAAGTTGCTACTCTAGCTTTCTTTTGGTTGGTGTTTGCATGGTGTATCTTTCAATTTTACTTCTAACCTACTGTATGTTTATATTTAGAGTCCCTTTTTTGTACACAGAATATATAATATTACGGTCTTGCTTTTCTTATCTAATTTATCTGTCTCTTTTTTTTTTTTTCCTTTTGTGGTTTTGGCCAGGGCTGGGTTTGAACCTGCCACCCCTGGCATATGGGGCCAGGGCCCTACTCCTTTGAGCCACAGGCACCGCCCTTATCTGTCTCTTAAATTACATTCAATACGAGCAGTACCTGTGGCTCAGTGAGTAGGGCGTTGGCCCCATATACCGAGGGTAGCAGGGTCAATCCCAGCCCTGGCCAAACTGCAACAACAACAAAAAAATAGCCAAGTATGGTGGCAGGCACCTGTAATCCCAGCTACTCAGGAAGCTGAGGCAAGAGAATCGCCTCAGCCGAACAGCTGGAGGTTGCTGTGAGCTGTGCTGCCACAGCACTCTACTGAGGGCAACAAAGTGAGACTTTGTCTCTAAAAAAAAAAAAAAAAAAATTACCTTCAATACAGTAATTGATTCTGGCTAGGTGTGGTGGCTCACACCTGTAATCCTAGCAATCTGAGAGGCTGAGGCGGGTGAATCACTGAGCTCACAGGTTCATGACCAGCCTGAGCAAAAGTGAGACCCTATTTCTACTAAAAATGAAAAACTGAGACAAGAGAATCTCCTGAGCCCAAGAGTTTGAGGTTGCTGTGAGCTGTGATGCCATGGTACTCTACCTAGGGTGACAAAGTGAGACTATCCCCCCGACCCCAAAAAATACAATAATTGATTCTGTTGAGCATCAATCTACCATTTTGCCATTTGTTTTTTATTTGTCTTTGTTCTTTGCACATTTTCCCCTCTTTACCTGCCCTCTTCTGGGATAAATGGAGTATTTAAAAAAAATTCCATATTTTCTCCACTACTGGCTTATTGGTTATTTGTCTTTTGTTGTTATGATTGCTAATGGTTGTATTAAGATTCACAATATAGGCGCCTGTAGTTCAGTGGGTATGGTGCCAGCCACATACACTGAGGCTGGCAGGTTTGAACCCAGCCCAGGTCAGCTTAAACAACAATGACAACTGTGACAAAAAAATAGCCAGGCATTGTGGTGGGTGCCTAAAGTCCCAGCTACTTGGGAGGCTGAGGCAAGAGAATCATTTAAGTCCAAGAGTTTAAGGTTGCTGTGAGCTGTGACGCTACGGCACTCTACCCAGTGCTACATAGTGAGACTCTGTCTCAAAAAAAAAAAAAAAAAAAAGGATTCACAGTATATATCTTTAACTTATCACTGCCTTTAAATAATGCTGTTATTCTCCTGTGTGTTTAGTGAAAGAACGTATAATAGCATACTAACATGTCCCCCTTTCTAGTCTTTGTGCAGTTGTTGTAATTAATTTCCTTTGATGTTTATTATAAACCCCATAATAGCTGCTTATTATTATTATTATTATTTGTAGAGACAGTTTCACTTTATTGCCTGTAGAGTGCCGTGGCATCACACAGCTCACAGCAACCTCCAACTCCTGGGCTTAGGCGATTCCCTTGCCTCAGCCTCCCGAGTAGCTGGGACTACAAGTGCCCATCACAACGCCTGGCTATTTTTTTGTTGCCGTTTGGCCGGGGCTGGGTTTGAACCCACCACTCTCGGTATATGGGGCTGGCACCCTGCCCACTGAGCCATAGGCGCCGCCCAGCTTATTATTATTTTTGCTTTGAACAGTTGATTATCCTTTAAGTAGATTGAAAAATGAAGAAAAATTTTTCTAGACCATTAATCTGTATAATAAAGGCTGGCCCAGGGCACATAAGGACAGCCTTGCTGCGACATCTTCAGGGTGATTTCCAGGGAGAGGCCACAAGTCCTCCTTAGTTACTTTCTTAGTTACTGCCCACATATTGACAAGGCTGACATAGCTTCACAGTTGGGCTTCCTTCTAAGTCCTCTTTCCCTACAGATGCCTGCAGCTAAGGACAGCTGTAACCTTAAGCTCTTCTTAAAGTTTACAAGGACACCGGCCTTTATGCTGGAGCATTAGTAATCATGATGGCTGATGGCACATTAATCAAGATCTTTCTATATGTCAAACACCTTGCTAAACCCTTTATGTGCATTTTCTCTTAATTCTTCCTACTACCCGATGAAGTAGATACCACTATCATCCCCTTTTTATAGCTGAGAAAAGGGAGGCTAGAAAGTTTTAAGTAGGCCTGGTGCAGTGGCTCAGGACTGTAATCCCAGCACTCTGGGAGGCTGAGGTGGGTGAAACACTGGAACTCATGAGTTTGAGACCAGCCTGAGCAAGAGCAAGACCTGCATCTCTTAAAAAAAAAAAAAAAAAAAAGCCGGGCATTGTGGTGGGTGCCTGTAGTCCCATCTACTTGGGAGGCTGAAGCAAGAGAATTGCTTGAGCCCAGGTGTTTGAGGTTGCTATGAGCTATGATGCCACAACACTCTACCCAGGTTGACAGAGACTCTGTCTCAAAGAAAAAAAAAGAAAAAGAAAAAAAAAAAAGAAAGTTTTAAGTTAGTTGCCCAAACAGGAAGATCAATCAGGGCACTTGTCAGTGGTCTGACATCAGGGCTAATCATTGCTAACCACTCCAGTCTCACCAGTGGTCTGCCATGAACATTTTGCTTTTCTCTTAACACTTATCCCTCCACTGATGTTGTACACCTGGGGAACCACTGGGTTTGGGACCTCAGCTCTCTCTGCTCCTTCTGCACGTAGATCATATGGTTGAAGTGATCAGTGGGGTTAGGTGGCAAGAACCCGGACTAGATGTCAGGGGACCCAGTTCTCTTCCCAGCTCTGTGGTTTACTAGTTATAACTCTTTAGGCATGTTATTTACCGTCTCTGGGCTTGCAGTTTCTCAATACTAAAGGTAAGGGGATTGCATTAGATAACCTCAAAGGCACCTTCAAGTACCAACATCCTATGAGCCTATGAATTCGTGGCCCTGCTGATACGGAGTTACTGATTACCTAAACTGGCAGGACATCTAGGATTTATTTACTTTAATAATATTTATCAAAGCCACAGTGCTTAGCCGCTTACTTTATGCTCATATATCTTCTCTGGCTTCCTGTTTATCCCAAAGGTTATCTTTTCAAACTGCCCTTTGAGCTTACAAAATCTCCTTGTGTTCACTACGTGTTACTAAGTGAGCAAAAAGCAAGTTATAAAACTGTATATACCCCATTTTATTAACACTGACAAATGTATGTATATGTGTATAAATTAGATATACATATACATGTGTATGTGTAATTAAATTACATACACATACATATGTGTATGTATATACACATATACTGATACTATATCATGTAAGTATCTAAAATATAAGTGTGTATACTTATTTTTGTATTAACAACTAACTTACATTTTATTTATTTATTTATTTTTATTGTCTGGGATTCATTGAGGGTACAAAGGATTAGATTACACTGATTCCATTTGTTGTGCACTTATATTTGTGATTGCATTTATATAGTCTGAAAAGGATATATATCAAAATATTAGAATGACTTTTTCTGGATGGTGCAATAACTGATTTTTTGTTTGTTTGTTTTTGGAGATAGAGTCTCACTATGTTGCCCTCGGTAGAGTGCCCTTGCATCACAGTTCACAGCAACCTCCAACTCTTGGGCTTAAGTGATTCTCTTGCCTCAGCCTCCCAAGTAGCTGGGACCATTGGCACCTGCCACAATGCCCGGCTATTTTTTTTTTTTTTTTTTGCAGTTCTCATTGTTGTTTAGCAGGTCCAGGCTGGGCTTGAACCAGCCAGCTTCGGTGTACGTGGCTGGTGCCCTACTCACTGAGCTACAGGCACCGAGCCTAATGATTTTTTTTAAAGTGTGAAACAAAGTTTATTGAGGACGAGAAAGATTGGTTTACTGAGCAAAAGCAAGATATATACAAAGTTTATTGAGGACGAGAAAGATTGGTTTACAGAGCAAGATACATTCACTATAGACAACGAATGGGCCTTCTTGTCCTGACAACAAAGTCCTATTTTTTTCTTTCTTTTGAAAAATAATTTTATATTCTTAGTATTTTTGTGTGGGGCCTATTTTTTCTTTCTGTTTTTTTTTTTTTTTTTGAGACACAGTCTCACTCAGTCACCCTTGGTAGAGTGCAGTGGCGTCACTGCTCACAGCAACCTCCAACTCTTGGGCTTAAGCAATTCTCTTGACTCAGCCTCCCAAGTAGCAGGACTACAGGTGCCCGCCACAATGCCCCGCTATTTTTAGAGATGGCATCTCGTTCTTACCCAGACTGGTCTTGAACTCCTGAGTTCAAGCCATCTGCTTACCTTGGCCTCCCAGAGCTCTGTGATTACAGGTGTGAGCCACCATGCCAGCCTTATTTTTTCTTTTTAAAATTATTTATTTATGCTTATTCATATTAATATGAAGGTGCAAATGATTAAATTACATTGTTAGTGTTTCTAAGGTAAAGTTCAAGTTGTGGTTGAGCCCTTCAGCCAGGGGGTGTGCTGTATACCCTTACATTGTGCACAGTAAGTGAGAGCTTACCAATCTTCCTCCCTCCTCTCCTTTCCCTTTTCCTTCCTCCTTCCTTGTCCCCCACTTAAATATACTTGTATTTTTCTCTCTGTATGAGCATATGGTTGTTTTTCTATTGGTTTCAAATTAGTATTGAGTACATTAGATACTTGCTTTTCCATTCTTGTGATACTTTAGTAAGAAGAATGCTCTTCATCTCCATCCAGGTAAATACAAAGGATGTAAAATCTCCATCTTTTTTACGGCTAAATAGTATTTCATGGTATATATATATATATATATCAATCACAGTTTATAAATCCAATCACAGGTTGATGGACACTGGCCTATTTTTTCTTTATGGGTTTTTTGTCTCTCGTAATTTTTGCCCAGTAGAATTGCTTAAGTTTTTAGTACTTATTGCTTATAAACAATAAGCTCCTAAACCTGTAAATAAGATCTCCTTTGGATTCAGAATCTCCCTGCCCCTTAACTTCATGTTTGGGGTCTTTTCCTGGACTGGCTATGTGTCTTTCTGTCATACATAACAACATAATGGGCTGGATGCAGGATTATTATGCCTATAATCCCAGTATGTTGAGAGGCCAAGACAGGAGGATTGCTTGATGCCAGGAATTCAAGACCAGCCTGAGCAAGATAGAAATGCAGTCTCTACAAAGTAGAGAAAAATCAATCAGGCATTGTGGCAGCCACCGGTAGTCCCAGCTACTCAGGAGGCTGAGGCAGGAAGATCAGCTGAGTCCAAGTGTTTGAGGTTGCTGCCACCAGGAGCAGTGGCTGATGCCTGTAATTCTAACACTTTGGGACGCCGAGGTAGGTGGAGTGCCTGAGTTCAAGAGTTGAGCCTAAGCAAGAGCAAGACCCTGTCTCTAAAATATAGCCAAGCGTTGTGATGGGCGCTTGTAGTCTCAGCTACTTTGGAGGTTGAGGCAAGAAGATCACTGGAGTCCAAGAGTTTGAGGTTGCTATGAGCTACAACAGCATGGCACTCTAAGAGGGTGACAAAGTGAGACTGTCTCAAAAAAATAAAAAAGTTTGAGGTTGTTGTGAGCTATGATGATACCACTGCTTTCTAGCCAGAGAACACAGTCAGACCCTATCTCAAAAACAAACAAACAAAGGAAACCTAATAAAAAAAAAAAACAAAAACAACTAGATAATGGGGTTGGAGGAAGAGAGAGAAAGCAAACTCATCTCTGGGAAGTCCGCCGTCTCCAGCCCTGGCTGGCAGCTACCCCCGCTTCCTTATCCTCCTCGCCCCCACTCATTCTCTTTCCTGTTCTTTTTTGTCCTCTTGGGTTAACATGGGCCAACATTTTCCGCAGTCCATCTTCTCACTCCCAGTTTCTCCTACAATCAAGCTTGAGCCCTCCGAGCATCCCCTCGTTCATTCTTTCAACATAAATTACATATACATCAGAACAATAATGGAATAAATTAGCTGTTTTGAGTTAAGGACTGACGTTTGAGTTCTAAGAGTGGTATGAAAAGTACATGGAATGCGTAAAGTCTGGATCAATGAGAACCCTCATTGCCAAGAGCTCTGCTGAGCCCTGTGGGGGTGAAATGTGGGTGAACAGTCTTTGCTCCCAGCAGCTTAGAATTGTTCAAAAGCATAAAGGAGGAAATGCAAAGGTGAGGAAAGGGGGGAGGTGTAGAGATAGCATCCATAGATCAGACCTGGAAATGGCTAGATTCTGCAGAGGAGGAAGGATGAATCAAGTCTCACCATGGGGTTTGGGGCCCAGGTAATTGAGAAAATTGGGGTGACATTAATCCCATCATTAATCCATTTATTCATTCATTCCACAAATACACACAATTTGAGCATCTGCCACCAGCCTGGCACTGTCATAGGTGCTAGAGATGCAATAGGGAACAGAAGAGGTAGTAATTCCCCACCTTCCTCCTTTTGCTTACATTCTATGGAGAAATAGAGAAAAGGGAAGTAAACAAGTACATAAGATCATTTCCAAAGGTGACAAGTGCTGTGAAGAAAATAAAACTGGGTAGTGTGTCAGAGAGCATGGGGGAGGCGAGCGATGCTGACGTGTCATTAGCTAAAATAGAAGTCAGGGGCTGGTCTGAAGAGGAAGATGATGAATTCCTTGTTAGAGGTGCTGATTCAGAGATGCTAAGATTTACCTTCCGGTGAAATAGTTTAACCTTCTCTCTAACTCTACATTATATCATTCTCTGGCTCAGAAACTTCCACTGACCTCTGGACAAAATCCCAATTCTTTAAGTTGGCATTCAAGAGCCTGGGTGCTCCTGCCCAGCCTACCTATTTACCTGCCCCTGTCCTCGAGTGAATCTTTACTTCTGACTGTGATGGGTTCATTACTGTCTTTACATAGGCCGTGTCCCTTTATACCTCCATACCTAGGTCCTGGGAAACCGTCCTGAGGTCTCCAGTCCCCAGATATCTTGCTCTGTCTCTGCCTGCTTGCTCTGTTAGATTGTTGAAATGGCTTATAAGTAGGGGCCTGACTCTCCAAAAAGAATGTGGAAGGCGGGCATGGTGGCTCACACCTGTAATCCTAGCACTCTGGGAGGCTGAAGTGGGTGGATTGCCTGAGCTCACAGGTTCAAGACCAGCCTGAGCAAGTCCTGAGACCCCGTCTCTAAAAAATAGCCAGGTATTATGGTGGGCGCCTGTAGTCCCAGCTCCTCAGGAAGCCGAGACAAGAGAATCCCTTGAGTCCAAGAGTTTGAAGTTGCTGTGAGCTATGAGGCCACGGCACTGTACCGAGGGCAAAGAAGTGAGACTTTTTCTCAAAAACAAAACAAAACAAAAACAAAAATAAAAAGAGAATAAGAATGCAGTGTCCTTGGAGGGAAGACTAGCCCCTTGGAGATCCCCTCTCCATTGGATTTGTGTGTACCTGCCCAGGACCACATTAAGTGGCTTTACAGTTCTTCTTGCATAAAATGAAGAAGGAAAGTTAAAGTCAGAAGAATTCAGAAAACAAGAGTTTCCCACCCAAATTCAAGAGCTAGAAGATGACAGAATTCAGCTTCAGTCAAAAGTGTTCAGAAGCACTTAACAAAAAACAGTTTATTTTGCTAGCGGAATTAGAAATTGGAATGAACTCCATCTGCCTTGAACATGTAGGGATAAGCCTGCCTGGTACTGGCAGGCAGAACAATGGCCTGAGATAGAGAATTCTACGGTTCCTCCCATCCCTCCATCCAAAAGAGAGGCAGGGTTCTGGGCTCTGGGATAATGGGAAGAGCAGGGCCCTGCTGAGGGTAATTCACAGCCCTTCTCTGCTAGGCTTCCTTCTTCAGTAGCCCTCGCTTCATCTCAATTTCCTCCCTTTAATCTGTTGTGGGGAATGGAGTCTTAGTTTACCCATCTGAAATAAAGGATGATGGGTGATCACCTGCCCCCTACTGCTGCCTCCCCTTCAGGACTGAGTCAATACTGACGCTCAACTTCCTGTTCTTTGAGGCCAGGATGTCCAGGCAGTGGGGAGGGTCGTACTAGAGCAACACGTGATTGTCATTCATGACAGGTATTTGGGATGACAGTCAATACCATAAATACCTATTCATCATGACTCTCCTTCTGCTGGGTCTTTCATCTTGGGAATCTCAAAGCTCTGGACAAACAGTAATTAATTTTCACAGCAGCTTCCACAGGAGCAAGCAATGGTGCCTGCTAAAGGCCAGAGGGCATCTTCCCAGTGTCCCTCCCCCAATCTTTCCTGCTCACTCCAAGCAGCTGCCAGCGCCAAGGTGCCAATGCCAGGCAGATGGGCTGCCTGGGCTGCAGACTTCTCTCCGCCTAGAAGTCTCCGAGGGCTGCAGGAGCTCCTTCCAACTAGCCTCTCCCCTACTCTCCCAGAGGGTGACTAAGAATGAACCAGGCGGGAGTGGGAGCATTTCCTACCTCCACCAGCAGGCTGGGGCCAAACAATAAGTTAGTTGACTCAGTAGGAACCACATGCTCCAAAAATACAACTGGCTGTGCCCGGTTCCATCTCATGCTCCCTTTGCCCTCTGGACACAGTCACCTGCTTCTCCCCTCCCAACCCTCCCCCGGGGGAGCTACATGAAGCAATTTTTGCCTTTAATACTGATTATAGAACTATAAACTGGTCATAGAAAACTTAATATAGAAAAATATAAAGAGAAGCATTTTAGTAAACCTATAATTCCACTACTTCCAAAGTAACCACTGCCAAAATCTTGCTATATTTCCTTTGTATTTTTTAAGTTTTTGGCACATTAATATTAATATACACTCAGGGCAAAACCACAATTATATACATAATATACTCAAATAGAACAGAAGGTTATAAAATGAAAAGGCAAAGTCCACCTCCAAATTTCTACTCCCACCAAGCAGGAAACCGCTATTAAGAGTTTCCTGTGTACCCTTCCAGAAACTGTCTATTGCGTGTGCAAGCATGTATGTGCATTCTTTACATGGCTGAGGTCATAGTGTATGAATAAGTTGGTCTTTTCGTCACTTCACATGAAGACACGAGCATTTTGCATGCCATTAAAAATCACTGGTTAAACTACTTTTATTGACTGCGTAACATTGTATCTTACTGATATGCCATAGGTTATTTAACTTTTTCCCTATTGTTGAACATTTACTCAGGTGAGGAGCAGAAAGAAGGAATTCAGTCAGAATGAAGTGTTAGTGTGAGGAAGCAAGCTAGTAAGTACTGGGGGGTCTACTGTGTGCCAACCACTTTTCGTATCTTCCCAATCGTATGGTGTCAGAGTTAGGCACTATCCCCATTCTGCAGATGAGGAAACTGAGGTTCAGGAAGGATAAGGAGGACTCTACTGGTAGGTAAGAGAGCCAGTCCTTGTGATCTAGAAGTTCACAGTCACTTGTGGGTGCACACATGTGTAAACAAGCCCTCACCGTCCAGAGGGACGTGGAAAGTGCCATCGAGGTCAACTGGTATTCCTCTCCCAGACTCCAAAGGTCAAGGAGGGTTTCCTGGAGGAGGAGACCCTATGCTGAGCCAATCCTCTGGCATTCATCAGGAAGTGCCAGGGAGGCCAGACGCCTCTGCATCCTCTCTCCCTGGATCTCATCTGTGCCTCAGTTTCTGGAGGCCCAGGTTAGCTCCTCCCTGTCTTGGGTTTGGCCCCAGCTTCCTGCCCTTCACACAGTGGCTTTCCAGGTTCCCACGGTAGTAGGGTTGGTGGTGGGCCACCAATTTCTGAGAAAGTCTTCAAGAAGATGTTTCTGGTTTGTTTTCTAGAAGTTCAGGAAATGTTTATCATACTTTCGAGGAAGAGTGGGCAGTGGGATTAGTTAAATGCTTGGGCTTCAGATGGGCAGATCTGGATTGGAGTCCTGATTCTAGAGTTCACTCCGAGACTATGGGAAAGTCACCAGCAGCTGTCAGGGCTCTTGGTTAACAAGCCACAGAAATGGACCCTGACTATCTTGAACCAAGAGGGGTCCACTGCAATAGAATGATCAGGGGTTCAAGAGAGGACAACCTTGAGAAACACAGCAATCTGATGTCACAGCAAACGTAGTTCTAACTCTCCAGTACTGGGGGTCCAGAGCCCAGGCCTCAGGCAGGTACATCTGGCTGGTGAGACTTGATCGTGTAACCACACCCAGTGCCAAGAGCTGAAGGGGAGAGGAGGTGCCTTTGGACATTGGTGGTGGGAAGTATGGTGTTCCCCACACCCAAGCCAGCTCAGGGGCAGCTCTGCCTCTAGAGTGGGGGCTTTGGATCCTGCACAGACAAAAACTCAATGTCCAGAACATGCCTAACCTTTCAAAACCTTGGGGCAAAAGAGAGATAATAATAATATCTACTTCACAGGATGTCTATGAGTGTTAAAAAGAAACAAACAAAAACCAGTGCTTAGCACAGTAAAGGCTCAGTAAATGTTCATTTACTACTGTTCTTATTGTTATCCACTTCCTCTATTTTAACATAAAACATAGTTTTCATTATAAAAGTAAAACATACCATAGGCAGAAAAGTTTGAAAATACAGAAAAATTAAAAGGAGAAAATAAATTACCTTCCACCCGCAGAAAACCACTAGTGACATTTTGGTGTTTCCCTCCAGTCCGTTTTCTATGTGCTGGGGTTGGTTCTTTCATTCCCCCCCCCCCCTTCAAACAGCTGTGATCATTCTGTGTGTGTCCTTTGGTGTACCCTGCCTTGAAGCATATGCATTTCCTTATGTTATTAAGGGCTCTGTGTAATTATTATTTTTTAACAGCTGCAAAATGTCTTGTGGAGGGGATGGTGTTGTTTGCCACTGTTTTTTGGGGGGCGGTGGTGGTGGTGGTATGCATTTATAAATTATGAGCATTTTTTTTCAAAAACATTTTCTGATTATGGAGTGCTTCTTTGGAATATAGATTAGTGTTCAATTGGTATCAATTAAGTATGTTTTTCTTTTCTTTCTTTCTTTTTTTTTTTTTTTTTCTTGAGACAGTTTCACTATGTCTCCCCTGGGCCGTGGTGTCACAGCTCACTGCAACCTCAAACTCTTGGGCTTAAGCGATTCTCCTGCCTCAGCCTCCCAAGTAGCTGGGACCACAGGTGCCCGCCACAACGCCCGCTATTTTTCTGTTGTAGTTGTCATTATTGCTTAGCTGGCCGGGGCTAGGTTCGAACCTGCCATCCTCGGTGTGTGTGGCCAATTCTGTAACCACTGTGCTAGGAAGGGCTCTCGGGAGTCCATTTTTTAAAATTCTGACAATTCTGAGGCAGGTGGGGCAGGACCTAGCTGGATGTACATCAATGACAGGGGCATTTTCACTGCCACCAAGAACGTGAGAGTCTTGCAGTCCCAATGTCACCTGTCTCCACTAGTCTGCCCACTGCTTTCTCACGTTCCCAATTTGCTCAACCACTGATTAGACTAAAGTGGTTTATCCTGCCTGCGAAATTACCTGCCACCAGTGCAGTGGAAAGTGCCCCATCTCTGCCTCTTGCCAGACTGGGACTTGGAGCAATTTTCTCGCATTTCCTTAACCTCTTCTGTAAGAAGAAGCGTCATGCCTATCTTTCGGGAGTAAAGGGAGATAGATAAATGCGCCTAGATTGTTGTGTTTCTTCTTTTTTCCTTCCTTCCTCAACAGTTCCACATTCTCCTCTCCTTCCGCCTCACCCCCTACCCCGCCCCCATCCACCCCCTCCAGCCTCCAGGCACTCGCAAGTCCCTTGCTGGGTTCCAGGAAGTGGCTCTTCTCCACCACGGGGGTGTCAGATGATCCGGCTCCCCACTGGGGGTGACTAAAATGCCAGCGATGTGGATCATTTGGACTTCCTGGGCAGGGCCTGGCACCCAGCCGCTGGTGGGGCTTTGGAAACAATAATTAATATTTTGCAGCGTGTGATTCCGATCGTCCCAGCAAAGAGGGGGTCCCACCCTGAGCAGGGAGCCCCGTGGGAACTAACCCGGCTGCATTCCCCGAGCAGCTGTTGTGCAATGGGCGCCCGGACCTTCCAGCAAGCTTCAGTGGGGCGGAGCGCGCACCTTTGCCCTCCAGGCTCCCGGGGCGGGACACTCACCTGGTCCTGACTCCACCCAGCAGCTCAGGGTCTCACACTGGGCCATGAGTGTGGGAGTGAAGTGTCCAGTGCCGAAAGGATATCTGAGGGGCAAAAATGAAACTATCCTTTCCTCTCCCGCCCACGCTTCCCCCGCCTTTCCAAACACCATTAGAACTTGAAAGGTGCAGGGGGCTGGAGAAGATGCCGAGGCTGGTGCGATGCAGAGTCTCAGTTCACAAATCGCTCTGCCCCAGAAATAAGAAAAAAACTAACGAGCTCTGAAAGCACTGACGTTGTCTAGTGGGTGTGATCTCAGTGGCTCAGAAAGGCTCTCCAACCCCTAAGTTCTCCCCAGCACCTGAAAATCCTCTTTGCTTTATTTTAGCCAAGTAAAAGTTAAGCTTTGCCTGGCAGAGGTCACGTTCCATATTAGTCGACGTAGTTTCTATTCCTTTTCTGAGAGCGGCTGTAATGGAGGGTAGGGAAAGAGGGCAAACAAAAACTCAAAGTGGCAGGATCCCTTTTATGGCTTCCCCAGGGGGGCACGTGCCTTGGACCTCTGGTCACGTTGGAAACAACGCGGTAGAGTGGGGAACTATTAGCTGTCATTCCCATTCAGTAGAGCAGGAAGTGGAGGCTCAGAGAGGTTGAGTAACTTGCTCAAGGACACAGAGTACCTGCTGGGGTAGGGTTGAAATCCTGGCGCTCAGCTGCTCTCCACAATCCAGCATAAGGGTGTGGTGTTAGTGTTTTGTCAGCTGGTTTATAAGAAGTATGAAAGCAAGTCCTCTGCTCAAGTTTTGAGAAAGCTTGGAGTCATGAAATGTGGAATGCTTCTTTTCTTTCATAAGCCTCATAACAGCCAGTGGCAAACAGAACCACATTTTGCAGGGCAAAAACTCAAGGCTCAGAGATTTACTAAATTCAACTAACTGTGAGTCTCCCTGGGGCAAAAAACAAGGTCATGTCTATCTTTCTGTGTCTGACCCATAATTTTATCTACAAATGTTTGTTGAGTGTTTGCAGAAAACCTTGCCAGATCATGTCACAGGACCTGCCCATTTCACAGTTGAGAAAAACAGAGGCCTGTAGCAGGTAAGAGATGTGCCCAGATCACAGTTAGTGGCAGAGCCTGGACCTCAGAACTCTCAGTTCACAGTCTGGTGTCTTTTCCACTCTCTCCATCCATCCATCCCACCCACCCACCCACCCCCATCCAAATCTAAGAACTGAGCTCACATACCTCCAGGTAGTATTCTGGGCTCTGGGAATGTAAATAGCAAAGTAAGGACAGTGAGTTACTTGCTTTGGGTACAAAGTCACTTTAGGAGGGAGAGTACGAAAAAATTCAGTAGTCAAAATAAGTAATATTGTATACAATATTTAAAAAAAAGAAATCAAATTAAGAAACAATGGCCCATGGGCCTATAGCCTGCTTTTGTAAATAAAGTCTTACTAAGACCAAATCCTAGTCCCTGTTTTGAGAAGCCCAGTTTAGTCTGGGGAGACAGACCACAGGGGGTACTTATAATTCTCCATGGTTATCCTCAGGCAGCAGGAAGGGGTGAGGGGAGGCCTTCAAATCAGGGAAGAGAGTGTGCAAAGAAAGCCGTATGATGCAGCCGGCTCAGGGGGCAGATTGCAGCATGGTCTATACAGATCAGGAGCCAAGTGGACTAGGTGCAGAGACCACCAGGCTGAGAATGTCCTCTAAGAGCTTTGGACTTGACACCATAGACTGGCTAAATAGCCTCAGGATGACACTGAAATTAGGGAATCAGATGCAAACCGGTGGGGCAGGTCAGAAATGTATATCAAACCATAACTAATGTGTTTGGCTGATCATCCCTTCACATCCCTGAGGCATCTGCTCACCCCCATTCCTTGTCCTGAGCCTAGAGCTCTGGAGGGTCACTTGTGTCTAGACCCTTCCCTAGGGTTCAAAGCTTCCCTAAGCACCTGCTGCCTCAGTTCAACTGCTGGAAGCCAGGGAAAGCCTTGGGGGTCATAGCTGCAAAGGAATTGTCTTCATTTACTGAGAATGTTATAAGAAGCATGTTTAAAGATATTCCAGGCTGGGCACAGTGGCTTGTGCTTGTAATCCCAGCTCTTTGGGAGGCTGAGACTGGAGGATAGCTTGAGGCCAGAAGTTTGAGACCAGCCAGAGCTATATAGGAACAAAATTAGCCAAGCATCGTGGAACATCTGTAGTCCCAGCTATTTGGGGAGTCTGAGGCAGGAGGATCACTTGAGCCCAGGAGTTTGAGGTTGTAGGTAGCTATGAAGATGCCACTTCTATTCTAGCCTGGGTGACAGAGTGAGATCTTGCCTCGAGGAAAAAGAAAAAAAAGATATTTCATATAAATCATTTACAAGAGAGCCTGGGAGAAAATAAATATTCAAAAAAGATTGTTGTTATTCCTCTATGTTTATTATAAAAGTATTATTTGGGCCGGGCGTGGTGGCTCACGCCTGTAGTCCCAGCACTGTGGGAGGCCGAGGCAGGTGAATTGCCTGAGCTCAGAGGTTCGAGACCAGTATAACCAGCAATGAGCCAGAGTAAGACCCCATCTCTACTAACATCAAAAACAGCCGAGCATCGCAGAGGAAGAAGAAAATGAACAACAAAAAAGAGTACTTCAAACAAAGAAGAAATGTACAAGCAAGTTGAAATTAAAAAAAAAAAAAAAAAGTATTATTTGAAAGACCCTCCCACAAGTTGGAAGGACAATGTCCTTATCCCCATATGTTTGTGTTGATTGTTGATGGTTGTGAACACACCCCCTAGATCAAACCATGGACTAGTGGCTGAGAGGGTGTGACAGTGAGGAGAGATTGCAGTGGGGGGCGGGTGACAGGTTATTTCAGGAGGCCTTCCTGGAGGAGAGCAGAGAGGTGGGGACAGAGATTTAAAGGATATTGATAACAAGATGAATGGAAGCACTATGAATGACATGACTTCTGAAAGGTAGAGCAATTTTGCCTACCTTGTATGAGAATGAACGAATATCACACACATCAAATGGCTGGCGCATAGCAAGGACCCAGGGAATTGCTGATGCCAAAGAAGGAGCAGGAAGGGAAAGGGGAGAGAAGGAGAGAAAGGGGTGTGAGACGGGAAACCCTGGTTCTGGGCACAGCGGTGCCGCCTCTGGTGACCTGTTTGAGACCTTGGAGACATCATGCCCCTCCTACCTCCTCTTATTTCTTTTTCTTAAATGGATGATTTAAGCCAAGGTTTCCACCTCTGAGAGTCTGACATAGAATAATAAGAGCTTTTATTTATTGCCACCTACCTCGCCCCAGTCTCTCTTCTAAGTGATGTGCATATAACATCTCATTTGATTTTCACAGCAACCCTCTTAGTGGACTCCATTAGCATCCTCATTATATATAGAAGGAGATAGTCTCAGAGAAGTGAAGCAAACCTGTCCAAGTGGTACATCTAGCAAGTAGTGTCTTGAACTGCAGGAAGGCAGTGAGGTGTCCACTTCTGTAGGGAATACTTTTCTTTGTGACTGAGACTGGGGCTGGCCTTGGTTCCCTGGAGATACCAGTGTTGCAGGAGGCCACTGTCTTGCCTGGTTTCACTGCCCAGTTTCTGTGGCAGCCTCAGCCCATAACTTGAACACCCCCCCCCCCCCACGCTCCCATCTCAGCGTAGTGACTTTCCCCAAAGGCTGTGTCACTTTACAAATGACACTCAGGGAAAGGCTCTGTGGTTGAATCACAGTGACCACTTCCTGTTCCACTCAGGGTCCCCTGTTCTTCAGAGCCCTCACTCTGCCATGCCCTGTTTAGTAATAAGCGCCACAATGTTTATGAGCCCAAGACTACTAGGGAGGCTTAGTCACTCCTTCCTATACCCTCATCCTGTGAGGCTGAGAAGCACCAACCCTCAACTGACACCATCCCACAGACCTGCCACAGAGAGCCTGGTGGGATCCCCTGGGTGTTTTGGGGCTGCATAAGGAGGCAAAGGGTGATCTCCATCCCTCTAGACTGGTGATGTAAGGCTGACAGGGACAGGTAGTGGGTGTTGAAGCCTTGCCATGAAGTAAAGGAGATAGTCACTGATCCTGTGGGCTCCTCAGAGGCGCCTAGTCATTGGATGTCATTGTCCTAAGCACACAGGTCAGGACACTGAGTGGAAAGACAAATGCTGAGGGCGTTGTATGTCTTTGGGGGGAAATCCCAGTTCCCTCCCTTTTGCTCAGAAAGGGCTTCCTGGAGGCTGAGAACTGCAATGAATGTGAAGTCTAAGAGCCGAGGGAAGAAGGGCCTTCCTCTGGGTAGATGCAGAGAGCAGCATTTGGGACCATTGGTCTCGATTAAGATCTTTAGAAGTCCTAAACGTCTAAAGATTATGGCACAGGTAGTTCTTGCTCTACCCCTAGTCCCATAGGTAATGCAAAATAAAACCATCTAAATCCTAAAAACATGCAAGAGATGTCCAGTATAAGGAAGTCTAAAGAAGTTCAGGAATGTCCTGGTTTTTCAGTGCTTTTGTTGTGGGGGAGGGGATCTTATCAATTATCAGTGTCTTTTTTCATGCTTCCAGGTGCCTCCCCTTTGCTGATGACACATGGCCCTTTGTATCAATCCGTTGGATAATCCTGAAATGGATGGATGTCACAGGCCCCATGTGTTGGCTATACTGGGAAGATCTTTCTAACCATTTGTGTTGTGTGACCCAGGGAGGGAGCACCTGGTCACTGGTGTGTCCCTGCGGAGGCCAGAAGTTCCTTTGATGGCTACAGGATGTGTGGGATTCTGGAGAGGGAGTGGCTCGTCCTCTAAAGTCCCTTCTAGGACAGCAGTGCCAGCATAGGCATTCCAAGTACTTTGGAAAAAACCTGCAAAGGCCTTGCTCCAAGCTGGAGATCACCAGCTGTAGGGTGGGCTTCTGGGGTCCTGTTGGGGACTCTGAGGGGGAAGAATGGGCCTTTCCTCCAGGAAGGTGAGCACAGCCCTGCTTTGAAGATCTTGAACCAGCCCTGCAGCTACAGCTGGAAAACCAGCCACACTACCACTGGTGCCAGGGATATATGGGTCAGGAGCAGTTGGGTAGCACCAAAGGCTATTTTGGCCACCAATCGAGGACTCTGTGTTCAGGCCTGTTTGCACATGTGCTCCTGTGCTCAGCCATGAGCTCCTTGAAAGTCATGGCTGCCTATTGGTCCTCATGTCCCTGGTGCTGATCCTCAATGAATTAATTGAATGAGAAGAGAAGAAACGGAACGGTATGTTTCTTTAAGGCAGCATATAAGCACACATTCTACAAACAATAAATAAAATGTCTACCAATTGTTTAATGACATTGCATAAGGATACACCAGAAACTGGTCATGGCGTTCACCTCTGGCAAAGGGGACTGGGCAATCAGGGTCTGAGGGTGGGTGTCACCTAATGGCCCTTTTACAGCATGCATATATTTAGTTGGTTATAACTAAAACAAAAACACTGGATTAAAAAGTTTACAAAGCACAGGCAGTGCCTGTGGCTCAGTGAGTAGGGCGTTGGCCCATATACCGAGGTGATGGGTTCAAACCCAGCCCTGGCCAAACTGCAAACAAAAAATAGCCAGGTGTTGTGGCAGGTGCCTGTGGTCCCAGTGACTCAGGAGGCTGAGGCGAGAGAATTGCCTAAGCCCAGGAGTTGGAGGTTGCTATGTGCTGTGACGCCACAGCACTCTACTGAGGGCAACAAAGTGAGACTCTGTCTCTAAAAAAAAAAAAAAAGAAAAAGGTTTCCAAAGCGCTTTCAGCAGCCACAGGAAGTGACTTGAATGCTATACTAGAGAGCTGGAGGTTGCAAGTGTGTGATGCTACTTAGAAAAGGCTCTTGACCTTTTTCTCAAATTTATTGACTTTCAATTTACAAATAATTTCCATAACACTGACAAGTTTATTTTTCAGTATAAAGTGCATCAAACTTACTAGGTTAAAAGTAGGCTTGTGGGCTGGGCCGGTGTCTCACACCCGTAAACCTAGTACTCTGGTAGGCCAAGGCAGGTGGATTGCTTGAACTCAGGAGTTTGAGATCAGCCTGGGCAAGAGCAAGACCATGTCTGTACCAAAAATAGAAAAACCACCTAGGCCTTGTGGCCAGTGCCTATAGTCATAGCTACTTGAGAGGCTGAGGCATGAGGATCATTTGAGCCCAGGGAGTTTGAGGTTGCTGTGTGTTAGGCTGATGCCACTGCACTCTAACCTGGGCAACAGAGTTAGAGTTAAAAAGAAAAGAAAAGAAAAGGATTGTGTTTCATTTTGGATACATCAATTGACAGTCAAAAAAATGCCAAGAGTAATTGGCATAAGATTATATCATATTCACTTTTTTTTAAGAGAGTGAATCAAGATACTTTATTAAAATCAGCTAATTCAGATGAGCCATATACCTTAAGACTGGACAGTTAAAGCAAAGAGAGTAAGCTTTTGGGGGTGGCACCTGTGGCTCAAAGGAGTAAGGCGCAGGCCCCATATGCCAGAGGTGGTGGGTTCAAACCCAGCCCTGGCCAAAAAAAAAAAAAAAAAAAAAGAGAGAGAGAGAGTAAGCTGTTAGATGGAGCTAAATTCTAAATTCCCAAAGGGTTTCTCAGAGTCTGCAGAGTAAAGATCACTGACACTGAGAAGTTTGCAGTCTATAGGAAGAGGGGACCAGTGTGGGGCCTCAGAGTTTTTCCTTAGCTCCTCTCATTGACTCCATAGCAAAACCCACATTTCCTTTCTGTCATCTGTGTTAACATGGAACTGCTCTACCTTGGAACATCACTCGAACTCTCTGGACCTCAAGTTCCTCAATAATCAATTCGAAATTAAAATCCCCACACTTGGTTCTGTATCATGACTTTAGTGCTATTTACACAAATCTATCTATACATGGATAGAACTATACACCAAATAGAAAAAGTCAATTTTACTATATGATAATGTTAAAACTTTAATAAAAAAAATCCTATGCTTAAGGATCGTTGAGAATTAACAGGCTTTTTGTGTGGCATCTTTTTTTACCTGTTTATTCTGTCTGGCATCTAGTATAAAGCTTGGCTCACAGCAGACATTCAACAAGTTGTGTATTTGATGAGTGAATGAATGACTACCAAAAAGAGCAGACCGCTCTTCCATTTATTCTCTTTTCATTCTATTAACTCACCGAGGATCAGCACCAGGGACACGAGGACTAATAGGCAGCCGTGACTTTCAAGAGGAGACCGTGTACTTGACCCCGAGCAGATATTCTATAGTTGTTTCCTCCCCCTCCCTTTAGGATAGTCGGTTCAGATAACAGGATGCAGTGTAGGACTTTGGGAAGTGTTAACAGCTTGCTCACTTCTCGGACCACTTGGGAAACTTTTGACCTCAAGGGAAAGAAGGGCAGCTGCTGGCAGCCTGCTTTGATTAATAATAAATGTGAGTTGCATCCCACTTTAATGTGATCCTTACAACAACACAGCAAGCTAGGCGTTGTACCCCTTCCTGCTTCATGGAGTAGGAAACTGAGACCTGGGGAGTTCAAGCCACTACCCTAAATCACTCATCTAGTAAGTGTTGGAGCCAAGAATGCAACCCAAAGTGCATAGGATATGTATGTATAAATACTATATATTATAAGGATTTGTATGTGTTTATATGGATTACATATGTGCATACAATAGTATATTGTTTGTATTCAAGTTCTGACAAATAAGTTTGCTAACTCATCCTAAAGAAAAGTGGATCATGCCTGTAATCCTAGCACTCTGGGGGGCCAAGGTGGCTGGATTGCTTGAGTTCGTGAGTTTGAGATCAAGCTGAGCAAGAGTGAGAACCCCATCTTTACTAAAAAATGAAAAACTGAGACAAGAAGATCGCTTCAGCCCAAGAGTTTGAGGTTGCTGTGAACTGTGACGCCATGACACTCTTCTGAGGGTGACAAAGTGAAACTCTGTCTCAAAAAAAAAAAAGAAAAAAAGAAGAAGAAGAAGAAGAAAAGAAAAAGTGCTACATTCCTTAGTGCTGGATGGTCAGCTTGGAAGTACTCCCCTGGGCGAGGTACACACCAACACCAGCACCTACTGCACACTTCAAAGCAATTTTGGAACTCTTTTTCTGGAATGGCCATCAGAGCTGTCATTGTATTACCCTTGATGCCCTGAATTTCATTAAAATGTCTTCCTTTCCATATCTCCTTAATCTTCAGGTAAAGAAAAAAGTCATTGAGGCCATATCAGGTGAGTAGGGAGGGTGTTCCAATACAATTATTTGTTTACTGGCTAAAAACTCCCTCACAAGGCCAAGTGCAGTGGTACACGCCAGTAATCCTAGCACGCTGGGAGGCCGAGGTGAGTAGATTGTCTTAGCTAATGGGTTGGAGACCAGCCTGAGCAAGAGTGAGACCCCCGCCTCTAAAAACAGCTGGGCTTTGTGGTGGGTGCCGATAGTCCTATCTACCTGGGAGGCTGAGGCAAGAGAATCACTTGAATCCAAGAGTTTGAGGTTGCTGTGAGCTATGATGCCACGCCATCTTACCGAGGGTGACAAAGTGAGACTGTCTCCAAAAATAAATAAATAAAATGAAAATTCCCTCACAGACAGTGTGGTGTCTGCTGGTGCATTGTCATGACGCACCAGCCTGCTTTTTCACAAACCTTTCTCATGCCAAAATTTTCAGTTAAGATTTTCCTGTTTCTCTATCAATGTTTGCTTGGTCTGCTATGCTTCTCACAGTCAGCTGACAATTTTGACACACAATTCAGTGAATTTTTGCAATGTTTTCATCAGTTCTGCACAAGGTGGCAAGCTCACAAACTTAATTGTCAGACCTTGTATATACACACACACATACATATGTTCTGACAAACTTGCACAAGTAAACAAAGGGTATGTGGCAGTGCAACAGAAGCACTTTCTTACAGGTTTCCTCACAGGCAGGGGCAGGGAGAGTTACCTGGTGGATTTCCGGTGGCTACAAGTGTCTCCTTCAGGCCAAGTACCAAGCACCATGGTTGGTCTCTCTCTCCCTGGTCAACTTGAAGAATGGAAGCTGAATAATCCCAGTGCTTTGAGTTAACATATGCTGGGGGATCACCAGCTACTGGTATTTATAGAAAATACAGCTTATATCAATTAACCCACTGGGAGCTGGAGTGAAGGAGACTGAGCAGAAATTAGGCAGGCTAGCTGGAGCCCACCGGCATGGCCCTGGCTCTGATCCTATGTTAAACCACCGGTTCTCACAGCCCTAATCAGGTCCTAAGGGGCCAGTCTATTCTTTTTGTTTTTGTTTTTGTTTTTATTGCTGGGGATTCACTGAGGGCACAAAGAACCAGGTCCCATTGATTGCATTTCTTAGGTAAAGTCCCTCTTATAATTGTGTCCCTCCCCCAAAAGATGTGTCACATACCATGACCACCCCCCACCATCCTCCCTCCTTCCCTCTCTCTGCTCTCCCCTTTCCCCACCCCCACCATGTACTAGGTCATTAATTGTCCTCATATCAGAATTGAGTATATGGCATTCTTGCTTCTCCATTCTTGTGATGCTTTACTAAGAATAATGTGTTCCACTTCCATCCAGGTTAATACAAAAAATGTAAAGTCTCCATCTTTTTAAATAGCTGAATAGTATTCCATGGTGTGCATATACCACAGCTTATTAATCCATTCCTGGGTTGGTGGGCATTTAGGCTGTTTCCACATTTTGGCTATTGTAAATTGAGCTACGATAAAACAGTCTAGTGCAAGTGTCCTTATGGTAAAAGGATTTTTTTTTCTTCTGGGTAGATGCCTAGTAATGGGATTGCAGGATCAAATGGGAGAGTTTGAGTTCTCTGAAGGTTCTCCATACTTCCTTCCAAAAAAGGTTGTATTAGATTGCAGTCCCACCAGCAGTGTAAGAGTGTTCCCTTCTCTCCACATTCACGCCAGCATTTGCAATTTTGAGATTTTGTGATGTGGGCCGTTCTCGCTGGGGTTAGATGGTATCTCAGGGGACCAGCCTATTCTAATTAATCAACAAGAGTGGGAAAAATGAAACAGGAAATGAATGTTAGTGAATAAGGCAATTCCTTGGATCCCACAGCATCAAGGTTGCTGCTACAGCAGCGTTGTTCTCTCTCCTGATGGATGAGGCAGGTCCAGACCACTATATAAGCAGGAGGTTGCTCAGAACATAGAGCAACCACAAAGGAACCTGGGAATTCTTTAGAGGAAGGCAAGTGGTGTAGTCAAAAAAGGGGGAAGGGTGGTTAGATGAAATTGGCTTGAAATCACGACTCCAGCACTTATTAACTACATGACCTTGGGTAAAATACTTAAAAGTCTCTGTGTCAGATTCCCATAAGTAAATGGGTGCAAAACCATCTAACTTACACAGCATTTCAAAAACAGTAAACAAGGCAATATGGGGAAAGATCCAGGCACAAACTAGATATCTCCAAGTGCTCACTTGCTCTTAATTATTTTTAACACATAATTTTAATTTGCTAAGGTAATACATCAGGTTAATTATTGAATATGGAAAATACTCAATAAGCCAAAGGGAAAAAACTAAAACCTCCTACAATTCCATCAGCCAGAGGTAATTGTAGCATTTTGCTATTTGTCCTTTCAGGACTTTTAATGTATTTTTATGTATTATTATTATTTTTTAAGTAAAGCAGGGTCGTACTTCTGTGCTATAGCACAACCTGCTCTTTTCTTTTCTTTTTTTTTTTTCCCCAATTTTTGGCCACGGCTGGGTTTGAACCCACCTCCTCTGCCATAAGGGGCCGGCGCCCTACTCCTTTGAGCCACAGGTGCCGCCCCCACAACCTGATCTTTTCACTTGTGAGTATATATGTTTACATCATCTTACATCTTTAAATCTTCTACAGTATCATTTTTTGAAAGAAAAGGAACATCACAAATTTGGGCATCACAAATTTGCATATCGTTTTTGCACAGATGTGATGTTAATCTTTCCTGTATCATTCCACTTTTAGTATATGTGGTGTCAAAGTGAGCACCAAAATTATTTATTTATTTATTGTATTTGTGTGGTTTTTGTTTTGAGACAGAGTAAAAAAAAAAAAGAGAGACAGGGTTACTTTGTTGCTCTCAGTAGAGTGTTGTGGCTTTGTAGTTCACAGCAACCTCAAATTCTTGGGTTCAAGCAATCGTCTGGCCTCTGCCTCCTGAGCAGCTGGGACTACAGATGCCTGCCACAACACCTGGCTATTTTTAGAGATGGAGGTCTCACTCTGGCTCAGGCTGGTCTCAAACTTTTAAGTTTAAGCAATCCACCCATCTCGGCCTCCCAGAGTGCTAGGATTACAGTGTAAACTACTATGCCCAGCCCATATTTGTTAGTTTTTTGATACCGAGTCTAATTTTGTTACCCAGGCTTGAGTGCAGTGGTGTCATCATAGCTCACTTGCAACCTCAAACTCTTGGGCTCACATGATCTTCCTACGTCAGCCTCCCAAGTAGCTGCGATGACAGCTGTGTGCTACCACATTCAGCTAATTTTTCTAATTTTTGTAGGGACGGGGTCTCAATCTTACTCAGGCTGGTCTCCAATTCCTGGCCTCAAACAATCCTGCCTCGGCACTCTTCCAAGGATGACAAAATGAGACTGTCTCAAAAAAATAAATAAATAAAGTTTTACAACTGCAAGGGCTTGAACAGGGCCTGGCACATACTAAGCACTCTCAACCTCTGCTTCTGTTGTCACATCTCTTTCTCCAACTCTCTTGTCTCCTTTCCTTTATACGGACCTTTGTGACCCCATGGGGCTCATCCCAGACAATCCAGATAACCTTCTCATCTCGAAATCCTGAGCTAAATCATTTTGCCACGTAAGGTCACATATTCATAGGTTCTGGGGATTAAGCTGTGAATATTTGGGGGTCTTTATTCTGCCCACCACACCTGGGCAAGCCACTTTCTCTCTCTGGGCTGAGTCTCCTTATGTGCAAACCATGAGTCTTCAACCAGAAAACTTTTCACAGTTCCTTCCAGGTTTGGCAGGTAGGAATATTTTAAGTGAAACCCAGGGGAGTCGAGGTCTAGAAGCTGCACTGAGTTTTTCATGGGTTTCTCTATTTCTTCCTCCAGGATGCCACTCTCTCCTCTGAGTGAGATGTTGATGTCAGTTGTATTTATGCTTTTATTAATAGAATGCCTCTACAGAGAGTGCTTAGTATGTGCCAGGCCCTGTTCAAGCCCCTTGCAGATATAAAACTTTACTTTTTTTTTTTTTTTGAGACAGTCTCACTTTGTCATTCTTGGTAGAGTGCCGTGGTGTCATAGCTCACAGCAACCTCAGACTCTTGGGTTTAAGTGATTCTCTTGCCTCAGCCTCCCAAGTATCTGGTACTACGGGTGCCCACCACAAGGCCTGGCTATTTTTTTTTTTTTTTTTAAAGAGAGATGGTCTCGCTTTGGATCAGGCTGGTCTTGAACTTGTGAGCTCAGGCAATCCACCCACCTTGGCCTCCCAGAGTGCTAAGATTAAAGGCGTGAGCCACCTCACTCAGCCCACTTTACTTTTTTTTTTTTAAGAGACAGGGTCTTGGTCTGTAGCCCAGGCTGGAGTACAGGGGCCCAATAATAGTTCACTGCAGCCTGAACACCTGTACTCAGGGATCCTCCTGCCTCCACTTCTGGAGTACCTAGGACTACAGGCATGTGCCCACTATGCCTAGCTAATTTTTAAAAGTTTTTTAGAGAAGGGGTCTTGCTATGTTGCCCAGACTGGCCTTGAATTCCTGGCCACAAGTGATCTTCCCTCCTCGGCCTTCTAAAGTGCTGGGATTATGAGTGTGAGCCATTGCACCCAGACACATTTAACTTTTATAACAGACCCATTAACCAAGTACCATTTTGATGCTTATCTTATAGAAGCACAGAGATGTTGACTGTCTTGTACAAAATCACAGTGGAAGGGCGGAGGTCAAACTTGGGCTGTCTGGCTCCAGAGTTTGTGTTCCTTTCTCTTTCTTTCTTTTTTTTTTTTTTTAGACAGAGTCTCACTATGTCACCTTTGGTAGAGTGCTGTGGCGTCACAGCTCACAGCAACCTCAAACTCTTGGGCTTAAGCGATTTTCTTGCCTCAGCTTCCCAAGTAGCTGGGACAACTAGGCACCCGTTGAGGCGTCTGCCACAACGCCCAGCTATTTTTTTGTTGCAGTTGTCATTGTTGTTTAGCTGGCTGGGGCTGGGTTTGAACCCGCCAGCCTTGGTGTATGTGGCCGGCACCATAACCACTGTGCTACGGGCACCAAGCCAGAGTTTGTGTTCATAACTGCTGACTCCCCAGCCTCTGATCAAAGCCCTTGATCATAGTTGTGTGGCCTTTGCTTACGTTGCTTCTTCCAGACTGTGAGCAACTTGAGAGCAGGATCCGTATCTAATTCTGTGAATCCTCACTCTCATAACAGCCTGGCACACAAACCCAAAATGAATGAATGAATGAACAGGAGGATTACTACTTATCTACTTGAGAGTCCTTTGTTGATTGGAGCCATGGTTGCAGGACATAATAATAAACATAATTTATGGTATACTTCAAACGACAGTGTGATCCTCAAGCTAGCACGAGGAGAGAGATACTATTATTAGCTTCATTTTGCAGATGTAAACTGCAGCTAAGTAACTTGTCCAAGGTCAGGAACTGGATTTGAGTTACTGTCTGCTTGACTTTTAAGCTTACAACATGAAGGGCAGCATAAATCCCTGAGGTCTCCATTTTTAAAGTTAGGAGCAGGTATGACTCTGGACAACTAAAGAGAAGGAATGAAGCAAAGGAAGGCTTTAGTGTCGGCTTAATATGTTAAAATATTTCATTTAGTACTCAGAACACCCTTATCATTCCTTTTCACAGATGAGAAGACTGAAATTTAGAGCAGTTAAGTAAGCTCCGCAAAGTCTACTAGTAGAGCCAGTATTTAAAACTATGTCTGTCTGGGCAGCACCTGTGGCTCAAAGGGGTAGGGTGCCGGTCCCATATGCCGGAGGTGGTGGGTTCAAACCCAGCCCTGGCCAAAAACCACAAATAAATAAGTAAAAATAATAAAAAGCAAACAACAACAACAACAACAACAACAAAAACAACTATGTCTGTCTGACTCCACAATTCATCATGCTTCCACTATTATCAGGATCCTGGGCCTCCGTTCTCTCATTTGTAGAATGAAGGAGCTGGGTGAGATGATCTCTGAGCTCCAGCTCAGCTTATTTTTAAAAAACAACAGCATTAATTCTGGGCTTATTGCACGCCAGGCACCATGCTAGGAACTTCATATTCATGATGTAATTTTGTCCGTATAACACCTTCTGAGGTGCTCCTATTATTATTTCCACTTAACAAATGGGGAAACGGAGGCTCAGACATCTATATATTGTCCAATGTTACACACCTACACTGAGGTCCAGTCTGAGTATTAACTGAAGCTTGTTAGATTCGCAAGCTAAACTCTCACCCATAACCCCGTACAATAGGCAGCAGTTTCTGACAGCCTTCAGAGTGAGACATCCTGTGTCTCTGTAGAATCAGAACAAGGCTGGAGCAGATGTGGGATGAGTTCCTCAATGCATGGGCCTCTCTTCCTTTGGATTTCAAGGACTCACTTCACTGAGGTTCTGTCACCAGTCAAAAGGTGACATTGAAGAGATAGTTGGCCAAGGCTCAGAGTACAGCCTCAGCCCTCAAGGGCTTGGCTAGTTCTTTTGATCTTGTTGTCAAGGAAACCCTAGATCCCTCTGTGGTTCTCTAGTTTATTCTCCCTCCTGCTTCCTTGTCTTCCTACTGTTTCAAGAGAACACTTTAGAAACAGCGGTTCCAAATTGCCTATTTGTCAATGATTGAAGGAGGAGATGCTGACTTGAAATGAAAATACTTCCCAGGACCTTCAAGGTCTCAATCAGAAAGGGCTGAAGCTGTGTCTCTCATCCACAGCTGTACCCTAGTGCCTTACAAGGTGCCTGAACAGAGGAGGTGCTCAGTGAATGAATGAATGAATGAACTTGACTAATTCTGGAAAGGTGCTCCCCAAGTTTTTCAACTTAGGGAGCTGAAACATGGGAAAAGCAATGGGCTAAGATTTGCAGGGGCAACCAAAATTAAAAAAGGATGTGTGAATGTGTGTGTGCAGCTTGACAGCCCTGTGATACACAGGCCCATTTCCCTCTACCTGTTCTCTCCACATCTCATGTGCTGAAAACTGCTGGTGTAGACAGTTCCTACCCATTCGAGGCTTTTGGCCTCAAGAATCAATCTCTTTCTCTTTCTTTCATTCTTTCTCTTTAAAATTATGATAAAATACTCATAACACAAAATTTACTATCTTAACCATTTTAAAATGTACAGTCCAATAGGGTTAAGTACATTCATGTTATTGTGCAACCAATATCCAGGACTCTCTTCATCGTGCAAAGCTCTCTCTTTAACCTTGTGTCCATCCCATTTTTATTACTATCTTGAATTTTAGCTACAAATACATAGACACTGGGTTTTGACTTCTTTATTGAGTCTTAGCATGGTAGAGGGCAGGTATTAGTCCTCAAATAAATGTTCCAGATGTAATGGATCTTGCTCTTTTTTTCCCATCTTTTTCCTCCTGTATGCTTCAATTTCTGGGTTTAAGAGCAATTTTGGCCTTCTGATGCATCCTGCAATCATAAGTACTCCTTGACTGCCCTCTAGTGGGAATAATGAGAAGAGACACTCAGAAAAATCTGTTCGTTTTTCCTGCTTTGAAAATGGACTTTTTTTTTGAGACAGAGTCTCACTATGTTGCCCTGGGTAGAGTGCTGTTGCATCACAGCTCACAGAAACCTCCAACTCTAGGGCTTAAGCAATTTCTTCCCTCAGCCTCCCAAGTAGCTGGGACTACAGGCAACTGCCACAATGCCTGGCTACTTTTTGTTGTTGTTGTTACAGTTGTCATTGTTGTAATTTAGCAGGCCCAGGCCAGGTTCAAACCAGGGAGCCTCGATGTACGTGGCTGGCGCTGTAACCTCTGTGCTATGGGTGCCGAGCCTGAAAGTGGTCTTTTAAAAAAATAACTCATTACAGGTGGCACCTATGGCTCAAGG
Organism: Loris lydekkerianus; assembly: GCA_963574355.1. Lineage (NCBI taxonomy): Eukaryota > Metazoa > Chordata > Mammalia > Primates > Lorisidae > Loris > Loris lydekkerianus. The sequence goes on along the minus strand of CAUYPK010048561.1, from coordinate 3,669 downwards.
AGTAGGGCGCTGGCCCCATATACCAGGGGTGGCAGATTCAAGCCTCGCCTGGCCGAAATTGCAAAAAAAAAAAAAAAAAAAAAACCAAAACTCATTGCACTTCACACAATCCAAAATTGTTCTTGATCCAAAGCTGGAAGTTCATCTCCACTTTACAGACAATTAATTTGTATAATAAAAACAAATTACTAGATGCATTACATTAAAATAAAGACATAAAACAAAAACACAATTTTTTTTATCAGATCCAACAGACTAAATTACATTTCAATAAGTATAATCGGAACAAACATGACAGGGAAAAATAAAATATGTGCCTATAATGTGATCAGTATAGGGAATTACTATTACACTTATAACTTTTGGCTGTTCTGCTACCATGATTAAAGAAAAAATTATAAACAAAATAGTGTTTTCTCTCTTTGAATGAAACCATGTACATCAATATTGAAGGGTTTTTTTTTTTTTTGAGATAGAGCCTCAAGCTGTCACCCTAGGTAAGTGCTGTGGCATCACAGCTCACAGCAACTTCCAACTCCTGGCTCAAGTGATTCTCCTGCCTCAGCCTCCCAAGTAGCTGGGACTATAGGTGCCTGCCACAACACCCGGCTATTTTTTGGTTGCAGCCGTCATTGTTGTTTGGCGGCCCTGGGGTGGATTTGAAGCTGCCAGCTCAGGTGTATGTGCTGGCACCTTAGCCACTTAAGCCACAGGCGCCAAGCCGATATTGAAGATTTTTAATTGCAAAGACATGTTATTGCTCGTTAACCTATCTAATCCAGCAGAATGGACGATAGTGCCACTCAAAAGGCACAGTGTGTTGAAACTATTTCTGTTTTGTTTAAATAAGAGCTCAGTGCAGAAAACAGCAGTCTCACAGAGATTTTTTTTTTTTTTTTTTTTTAATAGAGACAGAGTCTCACTTTATGGCCCTTTGGTAGAGTGCTGTGGCGTCACACAGCTCACAGCAACCTCCAGCTCCTGGGCTTAAGCTATTCTTTTGCCTCAGCCTCCCTAGCAGCTGGGACTACAGGCGCCCACCACAACGCCCGGCTATTTTTTTGTTGCAGTTTGGCCAGGGCTGGGTTTGAACCCACCACCCTCGGCATATGGGGCCGGCGCCCTACTCACTGAGCCACAGGCGCCACTACTCACAGAGATTTGTTGATGGAAATGGAGTTCTTTTTTTTTTTTTTTTTAGAGACAGAGTCTCACTTTATCGCCCTCAGTCGAGTGCCGTGGCAACACAGCCCACAGCCACCTTCAACTCCTGGGCTTAGGCAATTCTCTTGCCTCAGCCTCCTGAGTAGCTGGGACTACAGGTGCCTGCCACAACGCCCAGCTATTTTTTTGTTGCAGTTTGGCTGGGGCTGGGTTTGAAACCGTCACCCTCCATTTATGAGTTTGGCACCCTACCCACTGAGCCACAGGTGCCACCCAGAAAGAGATTTTTTTTTTAAGGCAATTTTAGGAAGCTTAGGTTTTTTATCTTTCACTTTTACATTAAAAAGGTCTGGTGAGGTGGCACACACCTGTAATCCTAGCACTATGGGAGTCTGAGGCGGCTGGATAGTTTGAGCCAAGCCTGAGCAAAAGCGAGACCTTGTCTGTACTAAAAATAGAAAAACTGTCTATTATGCGTTATGGTGGGTACCTGTAGTCCCCGCTACTTGGGAAGCTGAGGCAAGAGGATCACTTGAGCCCAAGAGTCTGAGGTTGCTGTGAGCTATGACATCATAGCACTCAACCCCAGGGTGACAGAGTGAAGTCTCAAACTTTACTTTGTTTGTCCCCCCAAACAAACAAAAAACCCCCACTTTTGCATAATATCCAAGATGAAGCAAATAATTTTGTATTTTCAAATTCATCTCCAATTTGCCATCAATTGCCAATTCCAATAATTTGTCCTATAAATTTATAGTTAAATTATCTTTCAACGATGGGCTCAGTGGGTAGAACTCCTGCCCCATATACCGAGGGTGGTGGGTTCAAACTTGATCCTGGCCAAACTGCAACAAAAAAATAGCCGGGCATTGTGGCGGATGCCTGTAGTTCCAGCTACTCAGGAGGCTGAGGCAAGAGAATCACCTAACCCCAGGAGTTGGAGGTTGCTGTGAGCTGTGTTGCCACAGTCTCTACCTAGAGCAATAAAGTGACACTCTGTCTCTTTAAAAAAAAAAAAAAAATTATCTTTTAATGAAAGCAATGACCTATGGATTATGCATTTCCCATGCATGGATCCCATGCATGGATCTTCTTTTGATAGTAATAAAATGTAGGCAGCACCCATAGCTCAGTGGGTAGTTCACTGGCCATGTACACCGAGTGGTGGCCGGTTCAAACCCAACCGGGGCCAGCTAAAACAACAATGACAACGGCAACAACAAAAAAATAGCTGGGCACTGTGGCGGACACCTATAGTTCCACCTACTTGGGAAGCTGAGGTAAGAGATTTGCTTGAGCCCAAGAGTTTGAGGTTGCCGTGAGCTGTGATATCATAGCACTCTACCCAGGGCTATAGCTTGAGACTGTGTCTCAAAAAACAAAGAAAGACCACGCTCTATATAAGCGGCTGCTTGACGCAATAAAGTTGAGTTCCTGCTTAAAAAAAACAAACAACAAAAAAAAAAAACTAAGAAAGAAAATGTAAATAGTTCTAATCAAGGTGATCACCAGCTTAACTGACAATTGTTGCTAACTTATGGGGCATGTTATAACAGACTAAGGAATTATTTTCCTCTTCAGTCTTCTTTGTCATTAAAAACTATATTGCCTTCCTTCCTTGCTTAAAAGTAGTAAAATCATTAAAAATGCCAAAAATCATATACAAATAAACATGTCTACTGTTCAAACCACATTTTTAAAGATGAGTTCCTTATTTTCTAGAAACACTAACAACTTTTTCATAGTCAAACATTCCTGGTGAAAATTTTCTGTTTAGTAAGTGTATCTTGTCATACAACAGTTACTCATGATTAGCTTACATATTATTACATACTATAGTAAAGAGAATAATCTCAAATTTAATGTATTAGCCTTTGCCTAATTAGCATTTTTTTTTTTTTCCTGAGACAGGATCTCTCTCTGTTGCCCAAGTAGATCAATAGCAACATCTTTGCTCATGGCAACATCAAACTCCTAGGCTCAAGTGATCTTCTTGCCTCAGCCTCCTGAGCAGCTGGGACTACAGGCACATACCACCATGCCTGGCTAATTTGAAAAAATATTTTTTTTAAAGACAGAGTCTTGTTGTGTTGTCCAGTCTGGCCTCAAATACCTGGGCTTAAGCGATCCTCCTACCTCAGTCTTCCAAAGTGCTGGGATTATTATGCATGAGCTATTCATGTCTACACAGAAAATTTTCACTATGTAACTAGACAGTTTAGTTCAGCTAACATGTCTTAGTAAAACTTTCTTCATTAAGGAAGCAGTGTATTGATTTATGTTCTCATTCAAGCTCATTAATCTGGGTAATAATTTCAGATTTTTTTTTCAAAAAGTTGCACATTACAGCATATTCCTACAAGAGACTTCAAACTCAAACCATGTTTCTTTCTTTTTTTTTTTTTTCTTCGTAATGAACGCTATTTATTTGGATTTTTCAAAGCTGTAGTCAGGACTTTTGTTTGTGTGAGTTTGCTTCCTGTGAAGAATACTGAAAATGCATCT
>CAUYPK010048560.1:0-17525 GCA_963574355.1 Loris lydekkerianus | reverse complement strand
GAATTCACAGAGAACCCAAATGTATTAGCAAGAAAAGAACACATGACCCCATTTCAGGGTGGGCAAGGGACTTGAAGAGAAACTTCTCTAAAGAAGACCGTCACACGCTGTACAAACACATGAAAAAAAGCTCATCATCCTTAATCATCAGAGAAATGCAAATCAAAACTACTTTGAGATATCACCTAACCCCAGTAATGGTAGCCCACATAACAAAATCCCAAAACCAGAAATGTTGGCGTGGATGTGGAGAAAAGGGCACACTTCTACACTGCTGGTGGGAATGCCCACTAATACATTCCTTCTGGAAGGATGTTTGGAGAATACTTAGAGATCTAAAGTAGACCTGCCATTCGATCCTATAATTCCTTTACTAGGTTTATACCCAGAAGACCAAAAGTCACAATATAACAAAGACATCTGTACCAGAATGTTTATTGCAGCCCAATAATTGCCAAGTCATGGAAGAAGGCCAAGTGCCCATCGACCCAGGAATGGACTAGCAAATTATGGTACATGTATACCATGGAATACTATGCAGCCTTAAAGAATGATGGAGACTTTACCTCTTTCATGTTTACATGGATGGAGCCGGAACATATTCTTCTTAGCAAAGTATCTCAGGAATAGAAGAAAAAATATCCAATGTACTCAGCCCTACTATGAAGCTAAATTATAGCTTTCACATGAAGGCTATAACCCAACTATAGCACAAGACAATGGGGAAGGGAAAAGGAGGGGGGTGGTTTTGGTGGAGGGATCGTAATGGGTGGTGCCACATCTATGGTACATCTTAGAATGGGTACAGGCGATTGCACTAATGTACACAGCTATGATTTAACAATAAAAAATAAAAATTAAAAAAAGAAAACAAAAAAAAAACCTGTGTTTAATCTGGAAGTTGATATAACAACAAAAATAAAGTATTATTTTTGAATGCAGTGTTTAACAGCTACATTAAAAAAAAAAAAGAAAAAGAAAATGCCATGAAGGCTATGTTGAACAGTTTGATGATAATATTTATGACTGTATATGAAACCAGCACATTGTACCCCTTGATTGCACTAACATACACAGCTATGATTTAACAATAAAAAAATAAAAAATAATTAAAAAAAAACATAAATAAAAATGAAGGAGGTAAAGGAATAAAAAAGCAAATAAATCTCCCTACCTCATTTGAATTGGATACGTCAACACCATAAGATTGTGTTAAGTTGTGTACATATAATGTAATATTTAGAGCAACCTCTAAATGAGTGATCTAACAGGTATGATCAAAAATATAACAGATAGGCTGCACCTATAGCTCAGTCGGCAGGGTGCCACCATGTTCACCAAGGGTGGTGTATTTGAACTCAGCCCAAGACAGCTAAAAAATAACAATAATAGAAAAACTGAGGCAAGAGTATTCCTTGAGCCCAAGAGTTGGAGGTTGCTATAAGTGATGACACCATGGCACTCTACCCAGGGTGGCAGCTTGAGACTCTGCCTAAAAAAAAATAAGAAATATATATATATATATGTATATATATATACACATATATATATGAAACAGAGAAATCAAAATTTAATTCTAAAAATGTTTAAGTAACCCACAAGGGTACAAGGAAAATAGAGAAACAAATAACAGAAAACAAAAAAATAAAATGGCTTAAGACTTAACACATCAATAATTTCATTAAATGTAAATGGTCTGGATAGAGATTCAACACAGAAATAAGAGGACAGGTTAGAGTGGACCTAAAAATACGACTCTGTGATACATCATCTCACTTCAAATATAATAAGTAGACAGAAGTGAAAAGGGATGAAAAAAAAATATGTCACCAACTTTAACCAAAAGAAACCAAAGTGGCTATATTAGTATCTGATAAAGTAACTTTCATAGGAAAGGAAATTACCAGAGGCAGTACAGACATTACATAATGATTTTAAAGGGTCAAGCAATCCCCCCTCCCAAGAAAACAGCACTTGTGAATGGGTATGCACCAAATTAGGGAGCTGCAAAATGGGGAATGAAAACGGATAGAACTTGGAAGGAGAAATAGACAAATCCTCAATTATAGCTGGAGACTTCAACACCCCTCTCTCAACAACTGATAGAATAACTAGACAGAATATCAACAAGAATCTAAAACTTGACAGTACCATTAAAATAGGATGTAACCAACATTTATAGAACATTCCATTCAGCCACAGCAGAATACACATTCTTTCCAAGTGTCTATGGAACATACATCGTAAGCAATTAAGCAAACTTTTAAAAATGTAAGCATATGGGGGTAGCTCACAAATCTCCAAGAGGATCAGATTATCAGACGTGGAAATTTTGCCTCACGAACACCCAATGCCCACTGCTCCACTGTCGCCACCACTAGATAGCACAGTGACCCTGCCAGGCCCTCCCCCGACTGCTGGTTCTGAAAACAGAGCCCTTGCGGAACCACCTTCTTATAATTACCTCCTTCGAAATCAAATTCTGCTTTGGGGTATGTCATTGAATGAGCCTTAAGTGTCATTATCTCACTCAGCTGAGAAAGCAAGAGTGTGTCTCCTCTATTGGGGCATCAAGGCTCAGAATCTAGAAACGTCCAAGAGAACGGTGTGAGAAAGTGAGCTGCCGCGAGCTGGAAATGCCCAGCGCATGCAGTTCACAGTCCTCAGAGGCCTGCCCTATACTATTGACCAGGGATCTCCCTAGAGCGCTTGGCTGTTTTTCCAGCTTCCCCTGCTCACCTCCCCAGACTGGGACTCACTCCTCGCACGTGAGAATTCGGGTGGAATAAGTCACCAGTTAAAATGAACTCATTACAAGCTCTGCCTTATCTCACCCTCCAATCTCTCCAGAGTGAAGTCTTATCTTCAGGTTGGGGCTGTTTTTCACTAAAAATGAATCAAACTCGGGCACAGGACCAGGTATCTGTCAGGAGGAATGAGCAGGGGTGGGTGGATCGTGTCCATGTATACACACATCACGCATGACGGAGGGCTCCTGTTGCGTGGACAGAGAATGACAGTGGCTGATTTACATTCTGCCCCTGACAAACTGCACAGGACCCTCCTTGGTTGCAGGTGTGTGAGATCACAGGCACACACCTCGGGTGGGCAGAAAATAGCACCAGAATAGCTGCCCTTCTCACCCACCCACGTGACACTTTGGACTTCAGAATGAAGGGAAAGGGGCCCCAAAACATAAAAGATTAAAAAAAACAAAAATGTTCTTGGCAGTCACACGGAATAGTGAGTGACTAGGAGGTTTGGTGTCAGACTGACCTGGGCTCAAATCCTGGCTTGGCCACTTCTTACTGTGTGCTTGAGCTAGTTAATCTCTCCACGTTCAGTTTGTTCGACCATAAAAACAGGGTAACTAAAGCCAAAGACGCATGAGGTTTCACCAGACACACAAGACAAGATTTGGATCCAAGTCCCAGATACAAGGGACATAGAGGTGACCTGAACAGCACAGTGGGGCGTGAGAATGAGGAGAGAAAGCACAGGAGACCCGGCTCCTGGGAAGGGAGCTCCCCTGTTAAAGGAGGGCAGTGAACTCTGCCTTAGGTTCTTGGAAGGCAGGGTAGAACGTGGTAGGCTAGAGAGCACAGCTCAGCAACCAGGTCAAGGGCATCTAGGGGCAAGAAGGAGTCAGAGCCCTCTCAGATTCACTCTGAAACTCCACATACCAGGAACAACTGTTTCCTCAAAAGAAAGTGGAAGGAGACTCATTCCTAGTGAGCGCTGCCCCCATGGGACACCTCCTGTGGCAGTTGCCAATAAGAAACCAGGGCAGGAGATGCAGAGACCACAACAGCTGCTCTCTGGCAAGTTCCTTCAAGTGGTTTCTGGATCCAACCAAACAGTTAAAATCCCAGCTCCACTGTGGCTAGCTGTGTGACCTTACCCAAGTTGCTAAACTCATCTGTGCCACACTTTCCCATCTGCAAAATCAGGAGAATTCTATAGGAGCATTATGAGAATTAAATTAGATAATATCTGCCAAGTTCTTGCAACAGAGTCCAGAACATATTGAGCACTTGGAACACAGGGTTCAATGTCAGTTATAATTATTGCTATTATTATTAATATTAGTGTAATATCATTCTCCTCCCAACCTGGCTGCCAAGGAAACAGCCTCAGAAACCACCCTTTCTGATTGCTGTGGGAACTAGGGAGTGGAAGCAAAATTCGTAAGAAGTTAAAAATTGAGCTGAAACATGTAGGTGCCCTTCATTCCTCAAGGTCAATGGAGTTCACAGAGTAACGCCCAGGCCAAAGGGGAGATGCTTCTCAGGCCAGGTCAGTGGTTCTCAACCTTCCTAATGCTGCGGCCCTTTAATACAGTTCCTGTGGATGGCGACCCACAGGTTGAGAACCACTGGGCTGGATAGATCTTGGTTCAAGATCCATAACATCTCCCTGGCAGATTTATTCCTGTGGATTAAATAATGCACACAAAAGAGGTTGGCAGGGTACCTAGCACATCACTGGCCACCAGCTAGAACTGGTTACTTCCTCCCTGTTTCTAGCTCCTTAACTGCCGGCTTAAATATCACAATTCTTTGCACGATCTCCTAAATAATTTAAAAAATAAAACTCTTCCCCAAAACCCATATCATCTTTTCTCTCCTTCCATCTGAATTCTAAATAGTGCCTCCTCACAAAATGTAACAGCTAACATGACATTGACCTCTCACTTCAGGAGGCCTGAGTTCAAAGTCAGTTCACAGTCCATGACTGTGTGGCACTGGATGTGCTACTCGACTTCTCTAAGCTTCCGTATCCTTGATTATAAAATGGGGGTAACAATCTATAACATCTATTTTACTGATTCAATTGTATGGAGTAAATTACCTATTATGTATAAAAGAGCCTTAGCTTAGTACTTAGCCTATAATGGGTGCCCCACACTTATACAACATTATCATTTAATCCTCAATGACAATCCTATATCCCCAATGTTTCAGTCTGAAACTAAGGCTCAGAGAGGTTACTCTACTAACCCAAAGCCACACAGCTACCTCCAATGCCCTTCTCAGCTTGAATAGGGGATCCCCATTTCTCCAGATGTCAATGCCCGTGGTTCATTTTCAGAGCCGGGAGCATGACAGTTTCACAAGAAGATTGCTGGCAGATCCTGCCGTCTCTGTTACTAGAGACTGAATTGCCAGTGAAAGAGGCCCATTGTGCCTCCTCTGAATGAAGAATACCCCATTTAGAGAAAGAATTCAACTAGGTTTTCATAGAGAAAGAAGACAGCCCCAGTGAAGAGAGAGAACAATGCAGATCATTCACCAGATTTTTACTTAACATCAAAGCCAATGACCAGCCAGGTTAAGGACGCACAGCACAGAGCAGACTGCGGCTGCCCTGGTGTGCAGGAAGACAGAAAGTGAGTGGAGGAGTTGGGAGACAGGTTCCAGACCCAGCGCCTCCTCTGTCCACCTTGGCCAGCTTAACTGCTGGGCCCTCATGAATAAAACCAGGAAGAGGACAGGTTCAAGGTTCCACCACTTGGGCAAAATGGGAACATTATAGTTCACTTGATTGTCCATATTGCACTCCGCTGGCTCTCAAATATGGCCACACATTGAAATTACCTGGAATTTTTTAAAACTGCTGATACTCAGGGTCTCCTTGCCAGAGATCCTGGTTTCAGGGTATGGGGTGCAGTCTAAGGATTGGGGATTTTTTTAAAGCTCTTCAGGTGATTTTAAGGTACATCCGAGATTGAGAACCATGAGGTATAGGGGCAGGAACTGTCTTTTGTCCACAGCAGTATCCAAAGCTGAGCAGAGGGCTTGGCATACATTTGGTGCCATAAATATTTGTGGAATGACGGTAGATGGGCTGCTCCAAGACAGTTGGGAGAAACCATCCAGTCCCAGCTTCAGCAATGACAGTTCTAGCTTTATCACTCTATCATCTATGCAACTTGGAACATGCATTCCTTTCTTTAAAGGGCTGTCTCCTTTAAACACTTTATTTTTTAACCACTGGACCATGAAATCTCTGAAAGTCTTTCCAACTCCAAAGCACACCAATCCCAAGATCATAAATCTCTCCTTGCCCCTAGAGAGCAATAATGTTTTTCAGATCAATTGTCCAGGCAGGCAAGTCCTGGGAGGGCCCCTCTGATGTTGCCCTTGCCCCCGTCTCTCCTCTGACTCCTTTGCTGGCCCAGCCCTCAGCTGTCCTTGTTCCCAGCGTTCCATCCTGTTCCTCTTCCTCTACCATTTTATGCTCATTCCTTGAGTGGACTCAAACCCTTCCCAAAGTTTCAACTCTAATAAAAAGTTCATAGTAAGTTAGTTGATTTCCAAATCAGTATCTCTAGCTCTGCCCTCTCTTCTGAGCGGCAGACCCAACCAATTCCCTACTGGGTATCTCCACCTCGATTTCCCTTAGGCACCTCAAATTCAACCTGTCCCAGAACTGAACTCATTCCCTTCCCCGCCCAAACCTGCTCCTCCTCCCGCCTTCCCTATCTGATAAACAGCATCACATCCACCCAGACCAGGAAGCTCCAGAATCAGCTCCGACCTCTCCCTCACCTAGTACCCCACCCTGGGAGTTTTATCTCCAAAACAGACATTGGCTTCATCTTCTTCCTTTCCTGATTTTTTAATTCTCCAAAGCACTGTCAGAGTATCCTTCCAAAATCCAGAATTTAAAGATGTCCCTGGGGAAAAAAGGTCTTGTTCCTTAGCAAAGTGAACAGATCGTCCACACCCCAGCACCAGCCACTTCCCCTGCAGCTGTCCTGTGCTACCACCTTGCCTCCCATCAATCTGCCCACCTGGGCTGACATGGAACCCACCTGCCGTTTATTGAGCTCTCCCAGGTGCTAGCTCCTGCCCAGATGGTATGTGGTTAGGGAAGATTTCCCTAAGAAAGTGGCATGTGAGCCAATTCTTCAATCATCTGTTAATAGGATGCCCCCTGCTCCACTACTGAAAAATACAAAGAAGGTAGACTGGGTAAAGACTTGCTGGCCAATTGCAAAAGCAAGGAGATGTGAGAGAGCTCAGTCAGTCTGGGAGCTCCAAATAGCCCAGTGAGGCTGAAATGTGTGTGCGTTTGTGGACAGAGATGGAGAGGGCAGCTGAAGCTGAAAAGAAGGCTAAGTAAGCAAATTACTCATGTATTTCTAAATGCTTGAAGGAAAGATAATGCAAATTTTCCAGGGCAGACTAATAATTAACTGTATCACACCCATATGTACTTATTGAGCCAAATCAACTTGCTGCAGAAGAAGAAAGAAATAACTAACAATGAGCAATTCCCACTTGCCAGACACGCTGCTATAAGTGCTGTACATGTATCATCTCATTTAATTATCCCAACAACCTGGGAGCTAATATTACATTTATAAACGAGGAAACTGGGGCTGCAGGAACCAAAAAGATGAATAAAGCATAGATTTTGCTGGCCGTTAAAATTTTGTTGACAAGTAGACGCTGTCTCTCACTGTTCTCTGACTTCTCTCTGGATTGCCCCATAAGCTAGCAACTAAGCTTTACAACAAAAAGGCTTCCAGAATCTTCAGAATAAATTCTGGTCGGTCAGTGCTGATGCAAGTACTATTTGTTAAATATTTTGAATGTCACTCCTGCCTCCAAAAATCTCTGCATTTCAGTTTGACTATGTTATATGAAACTAATGCTGTAATGACAATACAAATAATCTTTCCATCAGCCCAATACAAATGTCTACTGAGCACCAACAAGGGCCAAGCCCTGTCCTGAGCAACAGGGAATAAAATCTGACATGGGTCTGTGCAGAGTTCCTGGAACTTCCAGTCTAGTGGACAAAGTTCTACACTTGACTCTGCGACATCAAAGAAGGAAACCTAAAATAGGTGTGTTGTATTAGCTAGTGGTTCTCAGCTAGGGGTGGTGCAGCCCCTGGACAAGGCTACCGGAAAAGGGGAAAGCATTTCCGGTTGTTTTAATAACTGGAGAGTACTACTACCTTTTAATGGAACTGCAGTGGTCAGCCTCACAAAAGGAAGAATTATCCTTCCCAAAATGCTGATAGCACCCAGATGTAATAGAAAGACTTTAAGGAGAAAAAGTTCTGTTTACAGAATCCTACTGCACAGACAAAGGTTTGCATACAAGCAATGCCCCTCCACCCAGAGCCTGGCAAAAGGTTCTATATTTTGAACAAAATACCTGAAAGACCAGAAGCAAATAATATGTTTATTGAACATTCTACTGTTGCCAGACAAAGAATATAAATCCTGAAGACTGAACTTCAGCCCAGTACCTAAAGAGTTAAGTGCTTGTTCTTGTTTATAAAAAATGTGCAATGTGCCTCCTAATCCTGTGGTTTCATTCCTCACTGGCCAGAAAGTATTGTCTGAATCCATATGCTTCTCACTTAAGCTTCCTTTAGAGCCACTCTGTTTAAGAAACAGCAGAAACAGGAGTATTATTTTCACCTTTAGCATTCCCCTAAAGAGAAGTGGAGGATTGCTTGTCCCTGACCACAGGGCTGGGAGCTGGCAAAGTAAATCTAGTGAAGCAATAAGCAGTCTAGAATGCTAATCCATCGTTCAGTCACAACTACAAAATATTTTCCCAGCACTAATCTGGATTCTCAGAACATGGCTAGGGGACTATGTAGCTAATATTAATATATAGTAGACAGGCAAGGAGCTATCCATTGAGTGACTGAATTAAATGAATTTACACAATGAATATTGCATTGAGGCAAAGTCATGACAGTGCCTCAAGTCACCAAGAAGTCAATTCTTGGGGCCTGGAACCTCAAACTCTGCCCTGTCTCTTAGTAAATATTCAATAGATTTTTATAAATGTCTATCAGCAACCACTGCTAGTGATACTAAGTTTTTCTTATATGCCAAGTACTGGACTAAATGCTGTATCATTTTATTTAATCTTCACATCAACACTAAGCAGGAGGATCCAACATACCCTCCACTGCACAGGTAAGGAAAGTCAGGTAATGAGAAGTTAATCGATGTGTCCAGATCATACGGCTAGGAAGTGATGGAGCAGGTTACTAATCCTGATCTCTTGTCCCCAGAATTTAGCCTCTCTGAAGTCTTGGAAAGGAGAAGGGCGAATTAATGACTTCCAATTAGCTGAAGCCCACAGGATTTCAATAGGTCCAGAGGAATGGGGGTTGAAGAAGCTGCTTCTCAATCCTGAAGCATCACCACCAAATACTTGAGGAGCACTGTGCCAAACAGCGTGCCCCAAACTCACCAACAAAAGGATGTACAAAGAGTTCCGGAAGCTCCAAGGCTGTAAGAGCTAAACAGGCCTGAGTGATGGAGTGAGGTTAGTGAGGGGTTCCTAGAGAAGGTGGCATTTCACAGCCCTGCAAGGAGAAAGGATTTGGAAAGAGAGGAGAACACAGGAAAGAATATTCCCGACAGAGGGAACATGTCAAAAAGCACAACCTCCAGTATCATCACTTCCTGCTAACAGGAAGGAGTGGAAAGAGTTATCTCAAAGGAAGAATTGCATTCTTCTGCCTCCTCATTAAGACCATTAAGACCCAGGGGTCAAGGTCTTAAAATAACCAGCACAAGCCCAGAACCAAACCTCTGGAGGAATCTTTAAGAAGGCATTTCCAGGGTGAATGGAAAAGCCTGGGACTGGCCACCATGATGAGAGGAGTTTTTGGTCATGCCAAGAACCCAAGGGGCAAGAGTGGGTGTGCACAGGTGCCCTGTCCCTTTGAATTTAGGAGATTATACAACAGAAGCGTACATATCTCTCTAGCCTAGAGGTTCAGCTTTCATCCGATCCTTTAATTGCTCCAAATTGGCACTGAGTTCAGATTGATTTATTCATGCATATTCTAGAGTTTCTCACACAACAATGCTTCGAAGTCCCCTGGTCAAGCTGAGTCGCTGAGGGTTTCTGAGGGGTTCCCTTGAGTCAGGCTGGTCCTGTCCTCAGCAAGGGATGCTGGGAGCAGGTGCGGGATGTTTATCCTCTAGCCAAGTCAGTCAGGGAAATTGCAGGGGTCACAGAAGGAAGAGGGTGGAAGTACCTGATGAGGGCGTCTAGATCATCAAAGGGCTGGCGTTTTGGATATGCTCATTAGTAGTAATTGGTACACTAGGCTCCCTAAGGATATTCTCAGGGCTGTAGGATTAGCAATATGCTTGTTCATGTACAGCACTGAACAGTTTCAAAGACTAGGTTTATAGACTCTGTGCTGCTAAGAATATTGTCCATAATGTTATTGATCATGACCTTCTGATGCAGGTGACAGAGGCCCAACTGAAACTAGCCTTAAAAAGGGAGGTGGGGGATGGAGGAGTTGTTAACTCATCCAACTGAAAACTCTTAAGGGGAGTTCAGACATGGCTGGGTCAAGGGTCTCAAAAAATCAAAAGGATTTCATCTTTCTCTGTGTCAGCTCTGCTTTCTTACATGTTGATCTCATTCTTGAGCATTCTCATACTACGTCATGCACCTCCAGTGGCTCCAGGATTTCACCTTCCCAGCTGCAAATCCAGGAGAAATAGAAGTTCTTTTCAGTAGCTCAGGGAACAACTCCCAGTTCCAAAAGCAAACATTTCAAAAAGCTATATAGCATCACTTCCACTATAGTTACAGTCCGGAAGATGGCCCCAGCTCTCCATGGCAGACCTTTCGAAGCTGCATTGCAAGTAAAGCATGTAGGAAGGGGACATATGGTTGCAGCCATCTTTGGAAACTACATTCTATGAGTGGCTGGTATGCATGTATTAAGAAGCCCTACACTACAACAGCTTTAGACCCATTGTTTATCTGATGTCTTGATTGCTACAGTTCCTAATATGTACAATAACCAAAGAAACACAGTGTACATCATTTATATTGTAAATGCTACCTCTGCGTACACATAGCAAGTAGGAAAACAGTACGTTTTCTAAGTCATGTCCTATTTTCACTCATCTGTTCACTCAGTAAATGTGTGTAGAGTGTCAATTATATGGACAAGACACAGTCCCAGGTGGTCGGACAGAGTGATCAACAAGACAACATGGCCTCTGGTTTATGATGCTGCGGTCCATTAGGAAACACAGTTTTGCTGAGTAATTTTTATAATGAGCGCAATGACAAAAAAAAAAGTAAACAGAGCACTTACCTTGTCTAGTATAGTCCTTGCACTTGTTTTTCTTTATTGTCTATCTAACCCTTCTAGGATGTGGGCTTCATGAGGGTGAACATTTGCGTCGCTTTGGTTCACTGTAGCGTCCTCGGCACCTGTGCAAGAGCTTGACACATAATGAGCGTTCAATAAATATTTATGGGATGGATGCAGAATGTTCCAGGCAGGGGACCGAGCAAGTGCACAGGGCTTGGGAATTCCAGGAACTGAAAGAAGTCCAGCTAAGCCAGAATGTGGGGGGAGAAGGAAATAGAGTCCACTACGAAGAACTCAATCACTTCTTACCAACTATGTATTGAGTGGCTGCTATGTGCTGGGCATTGTTCTTGGGATAAATAACATATTTATTGGAGTGCTCAATAAAAGGGCAGAATTCATCAATGGTTTTCAATTAGTAACTAGATTTTATAAATGTGTAGTCAAAACCAGTTTGTTAAGGTATTATAGTAGTTATTTCTATGAGCTTACGAATGCTTAGTATATGCCTGCTATGGACTGAATCATCCCCCCAAATTCCATGTTGAAGCCCTAACCCTCAGTGTGATGGTAGTTGGAGATGGGACTTGAGGTAACTAAGTTTAAATAAGGCCATGAGGGTGGGCCCTTCGTGATAGGATTAGCATCCTTGTAAGTAAAGATCAGAGAACAATCTCTCCCTCTCTCTCTCTCTCTTCCCCTCCCCCCCATCTCTCCATCTCCATCACTTTCCTACTCTTGTATTTACTTCTCTTTTGGTACACTGGCCTCCTTCCATATCCCATAGATGAGTTCTTCCTTGTGGTCATGGAAAATGTCCCCAAGATTCACCAGGCTTATTGTGCATACTATTCTTTATCCCAGAGAAAGAGAGCCCCTCCTTTTCTCAGGATCAATGTCTGTTCCTATCAAGAACTCAGTCACACTAGTGGAGCACATCTTCCTCCCTCCCCCAGACCCATCATGAGTCCAGTAGACTGGAGAACCCTTCCATGAAACCAGTCCTTGGGGCCAAAAAGTTGAGGACTGCTGCCATAGAGAACATAAGCCCAGGGACAAATATTCATTGGGTGAATCACAGCTCATAGATGGCCATCTTTTCCCAGGGTCTTCACATCATCTTCCCTCTATCCATGACTGTATCTGTATCCAAATTTCCCTTTTATGAGGATACCAGTCATACTTAGAACTCAGCTTAATGACTTCGTCTTAATTGGATTGTCTGTAAAGACTTTTTCCAAAGAAGATCACATTCATGTGTACTGGGGGTTAGAACTTCAACTTCTTTTGCAGGGGACACACTTCAACCCATTACGCCCTCCTTTTCTAACATAAGGAAACTGAGTCTTAAAGAATTTAATCTGCCAGGGTCACATAGGCAGTAAGAAACCTAGATGCTAAGGCTTGGGGGTCTTCTTCTCCACTCTTGTCCTTGTCCAGAAATCTCATCTCCCTTCAGGACATACAATACCACATTTGCACATAATTTTACATCACCCTTCTAGACCATAAGCTCCTTAGAAACAGATGTTGAACATACTGTTTCTGCTTCCCAGCCCTCCCAGCAAGGCTTCATAGCTCTCCAGTGACTAGAGTTGAACTCCAAGTTCAGAACAAAAGCTGACCCGTGTTCATTAATGAATCATAAAAGGCTTATGCTGAAGAATTAATAGAAATCCTTCATTTTCCACTGGGTTATTTATTCATTCTTTCAACAAATACTTAATGGGTCCCTCCTGTGAGCTAGGCACTGAGGAAAGAGAAACCAGGCAAACCTATCCCCTCTGTAAGCCAGAGATTATCTGAAAACATCAAACTGTAATATAAGACAAGGCCAGGAAATAATCTCCCCAGTCCTGCTGTGGCAAAGAGTATGCTTGAGAAACTCTACCTTGGAGCCTATGTCAGCAAGCCCTAGAAAAATCTCACACAGATTTCAAATCCAGCCAGACCTGGGTTCGAATCCAGGCTCTGCCACACATTATCTGTGTGCAGGTAGGCAGATCTCTTGACCTCTAAATCTAAGTTTTTTGGTTGATTTATAGGATAATAATAACAAACTGACCCAGTGATCATGTGGGTTAAGTGAAACACACATGTCCTGAAGGAGCAGAGGCTCTGTAATTATAATTAGGGCAGATTCTGGACACATCAGATCTGGGTCTGATCCAGGTTTTCTCAATGCCATCTTGGGAAGCTACTAGACCTCACTAAACCTTAGTTCATCCCTCATAAAACAGGGAACATAATCCTCTTCCTCGTAGAGTTGCTGTGAGGTTCGTGAGATAGATATATAAAGGCCCTTAGCACAGTCCCAAACACATGAACTTGAGTTGTTGTTTTATTCCTATCTCCATGGTCCCTTGGCACTTCCTCTCACCCTTGTTCTTTTCCCACCTTCTTATCTAGGATTCCTAGATGCCCTCTGACCATTCCATTAGCTTTTCCCTACTGTGGCAAAATACATAACATGAAATGTAACATTTTATCCATTTTTTGGTGTCAGTGACATTCAGTATACACACAATGTTGTGCAATCATTGCCACCATCTCTCTCCAGAACCTTTCCATCTTTTAAAACTGAGACTCTGTCCCCACCAAACAGCACCCCCAAGCCTGTTCTGCTCCCCCAGCCCAACAACTGCCAGTCTACTCTCTGTTTCCATGAACCTGACTATTCTGGTTATCTCATGTAAGTGCAGTCATATGGTACTAATTCTTTTGCAACTGACGTTTTTCACTTAGCATAGGTTCATCCACGTTGCAGCATGTGTTAGAATTTCATTCTCTGACTGTTTCTTTTCAAGCTCAAATCCATATGTTATTCCCTCTGACAATCCAGATCACCCCGCCCCCACCAAATGAACATACACAGACACAACAACACACAGACTGTGACTACACAGAAAACAAACACAAACGGTCTGTTCTGTGATTATGAAAGTGATGCTTACTCTTTGCTATGGAACATTCCGTAATAGCTGCAAATTCTTCTGAAGGCCACATCCTCACCCATGGTCCCCAAAGGACAGATATATTTGCTGCAAGAAATGGCTTTGTTCACTTTTCATCTCATGGGGTGGAACAGGGCTGAAGCAACGGGCAGGTTGTAACCAGAGTTCACTCTGAGCAACACCATCGCATATCCACAAATCTGGATACATCCTGATTTTATTCCTCATCCTGAGATTATTTCCTGGCCTTGTCTTATATTATAATTTGATGTTTTCAGAATTGTCCAAGTTGCCAAGTCTCCTACCTTTCTCTGGATCCAGAGTTGAAAATACACTACTTCTTTTCTCATTTGGGGCACATTTTTTCTTAATCCTATTCATTTTTAAAAATATATATAGTTGTGAGTCTTAAAGCTACTCTTTCATGCTAATAAGCTTGGCCTTGCCTGCTCTCTCCCCCAGCCCCAGCCCCAGCCCAGGGACTCTGGCCCTTCCCTGGTTCACTGGCTGGGATTTGGGAGGCTTTCTGTACTCCACTCAGTGGAGAGGTGCCCTAACCGGCCCCACTTCAGGAGCTACCAGGAAAAAGATCCTGCCGTGGTGTTTGCAATAGTGGAACACTGGAAATGATCTGAATATCTAACACAAGGAAATTAGTTAAGTAAACCACAGCACACACTTCCAACAGGATCTGAGGGAACTCACTAAAATCATGGTAAGGAACAAAAAGGCATGGAAAGGTGTTCTTGTGCGAATGTGTGTGTGCATGTGTGCACATGTGCAAGTGCGTGTGCATGAATCTTAACTATGTAAGGTAGAATTATGTGATCTTTCTTGTTTGGATTTGTCTTCAATTTTTATATTAGATTCCTAAGGTTCCCGTAACAAATTACTCTAAATTTAGTGGCTTGTAACAATAGAAATTTTTTCTCTCACAGTTCTGCAGGCCCAAAGTCCCCAAATCAAGAAATGAGTCTGGGGCAGTGCCTGTGGCTCAATGGGTAGGGTGCTGGACCCATATACCGAGGGTGGTGGGTTCAAATCCAGTCCCGGCCAAACTGCAACAAAAAAATAGCCAGGTGTTGTGGCAGGTGCCTGTAGTCCCAGCTACTCGGGAAGCTGAGGCAAGAGAGTCACCTAAGCCCAGGAGTTGGAGGTTGCTGTGAGCTGTGACACCATGGCACTCTACTGAGGGTGATAAACTGAGACTCTATCTCTTAAAAAAAAAAAAAAAAAAGAGACAGAGAGAAAGAAAGGAAAGAGAGGGAGGGAGGAAAAGAGGGAAAGAGGGAGAGAGGGAGAGAGAGAGAGACAGAAAGACAGAAAGAAAGAAAGAGAGAGAAGGAAGGAAGGAAGGAAGGAAGGAAGGAAGGAAGGAAGGAAGGAAGGAAGGAAAGAAGGAAGGAAGCAAGGAAGGAAGGAAATAAATGAGCCTGGCTGTGCTCCCTCCAAAGACTCTAGGGGAGATTCACTCCTTACCTCTGCTGCTTTCTGGGGCTGGTGGCATTCCTTGAGCCCACATCACTGCTGTCTCTGCAATCTTGGCCGCCACATCTCACAGCTTCCCCTCACCTCCTCTTCATGTGTCTGCCTTGCTCTTTGAACGTAACACTTTGAAACACATCTACACTGCTGCTATTAGATTGCAAACTAATGTAAACTTTATGAAAAGAAATACGGAGAATCCTCAAAGAACAAGTTGACCTTCCATTTGACCCAGCAATTCCATTACTAGGTATCTAGCCAGAGGAGGCTTGTACCTGCAATCAGGGCCACCCCAGAGAATCCAGGGCAAACACTGCCTTTCCAGAGGCTTAACTTAAACACATCTTTACTCACTTTGGACCATGTAACATAACAGTCGGAGGTTCCAGGGAATTAGAATGTGGACATATCTTTTGGGGGACCACCCTTGAGTCCATTACACTTTATAATCAACAAAAAATGTCTCATGTGTTCTTTGTAGGTTCTCACTACTTGGTTCATTACTTTAGGGGGGACACCCACTTCCTGGCTCATCATAGACACAAAGCAAGTATTTGTTGGAGGAATAAATAAACCACCCAAAGTAGGTACTGTGTTTAGGGTGAGAAAGTAGAGGTGACTTCTTTCCGGTTTATGTTTGTCTTTGTTATTTTTTGTTATTACTGTTTTCAGATGCCATTAAAAGATAGTTACTTCTGGGTGGCGCCTGTGGCTCAAAGGAGTAGGGCCCCGACACCATATGCCAGAGGTGGTGGGTTCAAACCCAGCCCCGGCCAAAAACTGCAAAACAAAAAAAAAAAGATAGTCACTTCTATTATTTTTTTTTAACCCATACTTAAATATTGTCCCTCTAATATTGTCCCTCTAATGCTAGAAAGGTAACAGCTTTCTGTAGTTCAATATTATATTAGAGAAGGGGAGGGTTAAGTTTTCTTGGCTTGTCTGAAATGGGAGAAGATTTTTGCATGTTGTGACTCTGACAAAGGGCTAATAACTATAATCTATAGAGAACTTGAATTAATCAACAAGAAAAGAGCAAACAACCCCATTTACAAGTAGGCAAGAGACTTGAATGGAAACTTCTCTGAAGATGACAGACAAATGGCCAACAAACAAGTGAAAAAAAATGCTTATCGTCTTTAATCATCAAACAAATGCAAATCAAAACCACTCTGAGATATTACCTAACCCCAGCAAGATTAGCCCACATCACAAAGTCCCAAATCTGCAGATGCTGGTGTGGATGTGGAGAGAACACTTCTAAGCAACTGCTATTAGATTGCAAACTAATATAAACTTTATGAAAAGAAACATGGATGAGCATTTTTTCATATGTCTGAAGGCCGTGTGCCTGTCTTCTTTAGAGAAGTTTCTGTTCAAATCCATTGCCCAGCCTGCGATGGGATCCCTTGTTTTTTTCCTGCTAATGTGTTTGAGTTCTCTGTTGATTCTGGTTATTAAACCTTTGTTGGAGATATAACCTGCAAATATCTTCTCCCATTCTGAAGGCTGTGTGCTTGCTTTACTTACTGTGTTGTTGGCTGTTCAGAAGCTTTTTAGTTTGAAGAAGTCCCAGTAGTGTATTTTTGAAGCTGCTTCAATTGCCCGGGGGGTCCTCCTCATAAAATACTCGCCCAGACTGATTTATTCAAGGGTTTTCCCTGCACTCTCCTCTAGTATTTTTATAGTTTCATGTCTTAAGTTTAAATCTTTAATCCAGTGAGAGTCTATCTTAGTTAATGGTGAAAGGTGTGGGTCCAATTTCAGTCTTCTGTAGGTTGTCAGCCAGTTCACCCAGCACCATTTGTTAAATAGGGAATCTTTTCCCCACTGAACGTTTTAAATTGGCTAGTCAAAGATCAAATAACAGTATGTAGCTGGGTTCATCTCTTGGTTCTCTATTCTGTTTCAGACATCTTCTCTGTTTTTGTGCTAATACCATGCTGTTTTGATCACTATCGATTTGTAGTA
>CAUYPK010048559.1:0-19145 GCA_963574355.1 Loris lydekkerianus | reverse complement strand
CCTTAAAGAAAGATGGAGACTTTACCTCTTTCATGTTTACATGGATGGAGCTGGAACATATTCTTCTTAGCAAAGTATCTCAGGAATGGAAGAAAAAGTATCCAATGTACTCAGCCCTTCTATGAAGCTAAATTATAGCTTTCACATGAAGGCTATAATAGCATAGCACAAGACTATGGGGAAAGGACCAAGGAAGGGGAAGGGAGGGGGGGAGGTTTTGGTGGAGGGAGGGTAATGGGTGGGGCCACATCTATGTTGCATCTAAGAATGGGTACAGGTGATTGCAC
Organism: Loris lydekkerianus; assembly: GCA_963574355.1. Lineage (NCBI taxonomy): Eukaryota > Metazoa > Chordata > Mammalia > Primates > Lorisidae > Loris > Loris lydekkerianus. The sequence goes on along the minus strand of CAUYPK010048559.1, from coordinate 18,858 downwards.
TAATATACACAGCTATGATTTAACAATAAAAAAAAAAAAGAATGGAAAAAAAAGTACTCAATGTACTCACCCCTACTATGAAACTAATTTAGGGCTTTCACATGAAAGCTATAACCCAGTTACAACCTAAGAATAGGGGGAAGGGGGAAAGGGAGGGGAGGGAGGGGAGGAAGGTGATGGAGGGGGGTGGTGGGTAGAGGGAGGCGGACAGGTGGGATCACATATGTGGTGCATCTTACAAGGATATAAGTGAAACTTAGTAAATGTAGAATGTAAATGTCTTAGCACAATAACTAAAAAAACTCCAGGAATGCTAGTCAACCAGTGTGATGAAAATGTGTCAAAGGGTTTATGAAGCTAGTGTATGATGCCCCATGATCGTATCAATGTACACAGCTATGATTTAATAAAAATAAAAATAAATTTAAAAAAATAAAAATAAAATTATAGATTTTCATCTTGAGAAAAAAAAAAAAAGAAACCATTAGATGATCTAATTCACAACCACATAGGAGAAAAAATCATTTCAGTTCAAGCTGGGGAGAGGGATAGGTGGTTGTGGGGGTGTTCACTTAACGAGCACAATATAGGTGTTTATGGCACACCTTTTGGGTGCAGGACACAACTACAAACTATAATTTGTCTACCTAACAAATTCAAATATTTTTGACCTGGTTGTTTATACCCTCACATTAACCTGAAATTTAAAAACAGAGGTTATTCTAGTAATATAAGGAAGACATGCTTGTAAATGATGTAAGCAGCAAGCTGGTCATGATTGGTGTCACATTAGAAAGACAGACAAGGTGCTATGGAGAGAAAAAGGTTACATCCAGCTAAAGAAGCCACAGAGGACTGCAAGGCCTCCAGTGGATGGACAGAAAGGACACTGTGGCCTTGTCATAGAAGGCCTCGGTTGTCAAGCTAAATTGCTATGCATTTAGCTCTTTACAAAGAAAAGCCATTACAGACTTAGAAAGATAAGAATTATGTTTTTTAAGTAAAGATGAGAATTATTTTTAATTATAATTACGTCAAAGTATATTTGCTTTGTGTTCTAAAATTTTTACATATTTTTCTCTTTTAATCATCAATCTTATGATGGATGTCTTATTATGTTTAACATGACAACACAATTTAGAATATATTTAACCTTTTAGGTTTTGGAAGGAAGGCAAAGTCTTGACTAATTACCACTTTGAGAGCCCCTAGGAGCTTAAAAAGGCCATTCATGGGACTACAACGAAAGAAGAGAAATATGCAATATAAATTAAGAAATCTTTTCTCATTCACACCCCAATGCCCCAGCTGAAATATCTTAAGGCCTCTATTTTATTGGTTCACCACCAAAGAATCATGTTGTGGTTGTTGTGTTGAGAAGTGCCTTTTCATTGATTTTCATGGGAACCAGTGGTGGTCCACATACATTTGTAGCTGTACCAAGAGAAGAGTTAGTGTCAGAGAGGTGGATGGACACACATGGGTGCTGAGAGGAATAAAAATGGGCAAAGACAATATCCAAGAATAAATAAAATTAACTAAAAATCCAATTTAAAATTTTTAGAGATTTTTAACCCTTGCAGGTTCACACACAATTATAGAACCAATGAAAATTAGGAAGAAAAATCTCGTTAAGGTCAAAATCTCGGTTGTACATATCTACTCTGTAAGGCTGTTAAGTATCAGTTAGCAGGTTTTCAATTATGATTTATAAAAATAATTTACAAGACATTACTAAGAAAAAATATGGTTAAAGTATTGCTTACATGCTCTGTGGTCAGTGCAGCACATGGGTGAAAATGTTGAAAATAAATGTCACCATCTTTTACTGAACACATATGCTTCTCCAGATCGTTGTATCTCTCTCCATAGAGCACTGCAAATGAATAGCAAGAATTTCTAAATCAATGGAAATGTAAAGTCTGAAATGATTTTAAAGCAAAAATAAAATTTAAATGGCTCCATAAAGCATACCAAGTCTAACTTTATATGATTGTTTTGCTTGCAAGTAGTCTTCAGGAAAATTGGCATGATAGCCCTCATGTCTTTTAGAAGTAACATTTTCTGCCATTATTTTGTCTTTTTGTTTCCAGTACCATTTTACTGACTGTAGCCACCTAAAAAAATAAATTTACATATTATTTAGGCAAAATGTGGAACTATTTCCTGGGAAATTAAGTAGTTTAAGTAAGGAAAATTTCATGTACCTTAAAAATTGTACTTAAGGGAATAGGCTCAAAAGTTAGACTATCTAAAGTTGAATCCCAACCTCCTTACTACTAGCTATGGCTCTTGCTTGAATAACTTCATCTTTCTGTGCCTAATTTTCCACATTTTAAAATGAAATAATAGTAGTGGTATTGGAAGTACTACTACTTGATAGCAGTAATGGAAGTAATAATAAATCATAAGGGTGCTGGCCATTTATTATAAATTAATATATGCAAACCACTTAGAACAGTACCTGGCACACAGGAGATATTTTTTCTTATGTTCTTTGCTATAATTGTTATTAGTAGGCAAAAATCAAGCCCAATGACAAAATAATGTGGATCTTTCAACTAATAAAGTTTTGCTATCTTTCTAATGTCTATACAAATTAAGACAATGGATCTGAAGATCTATGGCTGAGTGTGTCATTCTACCATTTCATTTATTTATTTCTTGGTAAAGGACAAAGAAAAGAACATAAATCTACCATTCCTAGTGGACTTTTTTTGAGATATAAAGAGGGAGAATTTTCTACTCAATTGCATGTCTGGCTGAAGGGGCCCTTTGCTTTGTAGAGGGTGGCTGTGCTCAGTTGGTGGTAGAGAGACACTGTTTCTGAAAGATCCAGAGATAAGCTATTAAATTCACCAGAAAGTTATGAAGCTGTTCAGAACCCATATTACCCATATACAAAGTATGAACTGAAATATTCAAAATAAACATTCTGTTCAAACTGGACCCTAATGCCTACTCAGTGAGATGTTCAGGGTTACTTATGGTGGCTGAAAGAGCCAAAAAGGGACATCGAATCATGACAAGGAGATGCTCCCAGACTTCTGCTCCAATTTCTCCGCCAAGACAATGAACCTATTAAAGAAAAAATTTTCTTAATTGAAAAGTTTAGCTTAAAATAGTGAATGAAAATAAGACAAGGATTGTCATTCATACTTTCCCATTACTTTTAAGTGACCATACCAAGTTTAACTATAGTAGGCCCTGCACAGCTGACCTCCTCCCCACACTGACCATCTCCTTGAGTTGACCTAATTTTCATAGACCGAACATGCACCACATGCGTGTGTCAGTACAGCAGGCCTAGTTCCTTATGTTGACCCTTCTGTATGTTGACCAGTTTGTTACAGTTCCTTTGGTGATCAATCTACAGAGGTTCTACTTATATTGGAAAAGCCAACAAAAGAATATTTTGGCACCTTGGTTTTCTTCAATCCTCATAATTAATCAATCAATTCCTCCTTGCTCTACTATTAAAAATTTTGTTCAAGTCAATGCATTTTTCTACATGTCTACTGCCAACCAGGACAACATCACATCTCAGTTACCATACCCCAATAGTCTTCTAACTACTATCCTAACTTTCCTTCCTTTTAACTAAATTCTTCACATTATAGCCAAAATGATATGTTTAAAAGATAAATTAGACCAGTCCACATTCCTAAATCGGTTTCTTTCATATCTTCCCATTGCACATGGTACAAAATATAATCTGCTTTATAGACTATATAATGCCTGGCCTAAGTTGCCCTTGCTACTTCTCTGGCTCCCTCACTTGTGCTGTGCTCCAGACATAATGACATTTATCCTTGAATATACCCTTCCCATTCAAGACCTTTCACATACCCTGTTACCTCTGCTTAAAATACTCTTACCCTCTCTTCCTCAACATGTAGGGTCCAAATAAATGCCACCCCATAAAAAAAACTTTCCTGGGCAGCCATTTCAGAGTTTTCCTCCTACTGCCACCCTGCCATCATTGCTGTCACAATAGCCTACTCTGTCCCTACATAGTAAGTACCAACATGGGCTGGCATTGTGTCTTGTATGCTCACTTGTTTAATTCCTCTTTCTTGATTAAACTATAACACTAGACATTGGTATTTATAGCTGTGACACAATGCCTGGCACTATGGAGAGACTTCTTAAATGTTTGCTGAAAATATGAATCAATAACTTTTGACCAAACAAAGCAGACTGAATCAGATTTGTAAGAGTCTCAAATGTGGTCTTCATTAAATAGATTAATTATGACACTTGTCAATCAACTAAAAAGGACTAACCATCAGAGCCAGAAATATACATTAGAATATATAGAGAAATATGTATATATAGAAATATGCATATAACTTCATTATATATATTTCCACTGCTCATTTAGGTTTGTCCTGGTCAGATAAAATAGCACTCTGTGACACAGTAACCTTTTGCTTTGTACTAGATGATACTTTTCCATGACCCTGCCAGAACATTAGCCTCCAAAACCTTTCAGATTTACTTTTACATATGAAAATGGGGACTACACAATATCATATCACTTCAGAGTTTTGAGATTAGATTATAATTTAAGGTTCTAGATTGCGTAAAGTTGTTAGATTTTTAAAAACAGGAATATTTAAAGCTCTCAAGATGTAACACACACACACACACATATATATATAGATTAACCAAAAATAAACATAATAACATAGTATCAGACAAATCAAAAGCATAGCCTGTTTGGTAGTCCTAAATTTACAACAAGAAAAAGTTAAATAAAGTATGGGCCTGTTATCTTTTTCCTCTTTAACCTGAAAATTCTTTAGAGCAAAAGAATATATCTTTTTGTAATATTTTTAATCTCTTTGAATAAATAGTCTTAATAATGCTGCTATGTAACTTTACTAAGTATCTTCCATTTGGCCCTACAAATATACATTGTGTTTCATCCTGCTTTCTCTGCCCAGGGAAACTGATCTTTAGGGACAACCTCAAAAGGGCTCCCATCCTTTCTGGTTACATTGGTTTTGGCCAGTGAAGAACCTTGACAAGAAATCAGAAGAAGGGAGAAGAATGAGGTTTAGGTCATCATTTCATTGGCACCCTTCCTGCAAGGTTACTTTGAATAATACATTCTTCGACTATAGTAACTATTCACAAATTCCTTTTAAATTTCAGTAAATACTTCTTCACCTTGTCCCTTTAAGCCTCAGGGTAAGCTACTTGCTCTGAATATCTGCACCTACCCTTATGGAATCCCTCATATATGCCTTTGTAAAAATACCCTTCTTGAATTATTATACATCAAGTCATTTGTTTTTTCTGTCATTTGTTTTCTGTCAGAATATAACTGATAAAATAACTTGTATAATTATCATCACTGTTAGAGCCAAAAATTCTTTGCTTTAGAGGTCCAAGATTGGATTTTAAAATTTCTGTCCCTGGAAACTTTTGTCATGGTGGTTGAATTCTATTCTCCCTGAAATAGCAGTCATCAATGAAAGATTCCTTTCCCATACAGAACTCTGCAGTGTATGCTGATATACCCTGCTGAGTCACAACAGGAAAAGGTAACAAAAAACTGTGATTCACTGGGAAAACTGTTCAGAAACAAAAGGGTCTCCCCAGTCTGAACTCATGCTTATGCACATCCCCAGTTTGAACTCATGCTTATGCACATAAGAACTTAACCCAGGAAAGAACACCAGACCTACCTCATCAAATATAACATATCTGATCCTTTTTACCCATCTTTGGTGATGAGGAGCAAGCAGCAGAATTTCAAAGCAGGCAGGAACTGTAACAAGTACCTGAAAGTAAGAATATTGTGTGAACTCTAACATTCTGAGCACTTACTATGTGTAGGCTTAATTATAACAATAAACAAGATAAACTATGAGTCCTGAATGTACCTGCTCAAAATTATCATATGATATTGTCTCTGAGAATTGGTTTAATGAAAATTATGGTGTATTAGTTTGGACCATATGAAACTGCAATTTTTGTAGACCAAAAATGATGGAATATCAGATTTGAAGCTTAAATCTTTATGAGTGATCAGAATTTAAAAATAGAAATTCTTCATTGTCACAATTTTGGTTACATAAAACATGATCCTGACATAGAGTTTGGATTAAGAGATGTTTATAAAGAATCAATAATTATCAGCTGGGCAAGGTGGCTCATGCCTGTGATTCTAGCACTCTGAGAGGCTGAGGCAGGAGAATCAGTTGAGCTCACAAGTTCAAGACCAGCCTAAGCCAGAGTGAGGCCTTATCTCTATTAAAAAGTGAAAAACTACCCAAGCATCATGGTGGGTACCTGTAGTCCGAGTTACTGGGGAGGCTGAAGCAGGATGATATTGGAACCCAAGAGATTGAGGTTGCTGTGTGCCATGATGCCACAGCACTCTACCCAGGGCAACAGAATGAGACTCTGTCTCAAAACAAACAAACAAAAAACCCACAACAACAAAAAGTATCAAAAATTATGAACAGAAGGGGTAAAGCAAGATTGGGCAGAGGGAGATGCCATACTGCAAGGCCAGCCTGACACAACCCCAACCAACCTGGTTGAGAGCTCTGGAGTGAATAGTGCTGATCAGGGTGCTCCCCATTAAGGCAAAACAGCCTGCTGTTTACATATCTTCTCAACTCAGATACAAATATGGGCTAGGAAAGCAGAACTGGGGGTGTTGACAGCTGGCATCTATCTTTTTTTTTTTCCTTTTATTAAGTCATATATACATAGATCATGAATACATTTATGCCTTTGTGGGATTCAATCCAGCACAAACTGGAGTGCTTACATCCTACTAATTAACATACCTATATACTCGAGTATAAGCCAAGTTTTTTCGGCACAAAATTTGTGCCAAGTTCAGGAATCTCGGCTTATACTCGAGTACATAGGTAGCTTTCACTTCATTTACTTAATCACTGTGTTAAGACATTTGTGTTCTATACTTGATAGATTTGACTTGTACCCTTGCAATATGTTCCACAGGTGTGGTCCCACCATTTGCCCTCCCTCTATCAAACCACCTCCTCCCCTCTCATCTCCCTCCCCTTCTGTCCTTCATCCGTCATTCATAGTTGTGATTCACCTTTCATATGAAAGTATGAGTGATTACAAATTGGTTTCATAATAGTACTGAGTACATTGGATATTTTTTTTCTCATTCTTGAGATACTTTACTAAAAAGAATATTTTCCAGCTCTATCCATGCAAACATAAAAGATGTAAAGTAACCAAACTCCCCAGATCTGGGGGAGCAAGGCCTTCCTCTAAAGGCGATCTGGGCAGTGCATCTCCACGTCTAACATGCAGTGCTCTATAACCGTGCACTCCCATTTCTTTAGTCTTAATGGTTGATCTGTGAGCTCAGTAAAAAGGAAAACTGTCTCTGATTTAGTTAACATGAGGCATACTGTCCACAATAAAACATTTTGGGAATTATAATGAGTATCCTTAACAGATACAGAAAAAGTAATAATGATTAGAAATTGTTGTTTGTTTACTTTTTGCACTTATAGGGTTCTTCAGATCATTTTGAATTCGTAAGTTAAGATGATGCAAAGAACTATAGCTGAAATCAGAAATCAAAATGTCAGTGTCATTAGACAAAGCTGAGTTCTAGTTCTCACTCTTTGGAATGTAACAATATTAGGAAGGTCTTATGAAGATGTTGACTTTCTAGCCAAAGAGATATGTAAGCTCTGTTAAATAATTTGATAACAAGTTTATGAATTAATATACTCTACCTGACAGTTTAAAGCATAATGACGATACTCCCTTGTAAAAACACCACATAGAGCACCATTTGACAGATTTTTGGAAAAACGATTCTGAACAGTTGCTGCCACTTGATTAACAAGAGCCTGATTGACAAGAAAAGAGTTCGTTTAGTCACATAATGAAGTAGAAAGAGGTGAAATCTCAGAGGATAACAAAAAATATATAAAAGTGTGTTCTTCTATGAGTAAAGAAAATAATGCCTTCCTTCTAGCAATCTACTCCAAATATGCTAGAAGTGCTGTTTGAGGTACTTGACTCACCATATGAACCTCATTAATAAACCTCAACCTAAAATAAAATGGAAAAAAAAATGTCTCCATCAGAGGGAAAAACAGGAAATGTCCACACTTCAGAAAAATATAGCTGAATACCAGGATGATCAAGAAACCAAAAAACTATGAGTCTGCTATGGAAGGAAGGTCAAGTGAGGGACGGCCTGGGGAGGTTTGTGTCTTCTATATTTGGTGACTTCTCTGAGACATCTAAAGTATGAATATATACATAAATATTATTTTAGCCTCTGAAACTGCAGGAAAAAAATTAGCTAGATCTACCACGTGATCATATGCATTATATTTAAGGAATGAAAGAGAATATTCCATTCACTTGAGCACTACCTTTGTTGGCGCAATGTAGACAACCACCCCATGGTTGCTCTCCTTGAGCACCCTCTCGATGCAGTAGTAGGAAGCGAAGGTCTTGCCTGAGGATGTTGGGGCTACAATCACCGCTGACTCATAGTTATCCACAACATCAAGGAGCTCTCGCTGCAGGGTTCAGAGCACCATTTGCGTCATTAATGTGAACACCATGTTACAAAAATAGATGTGGTATGTTAATACCCTTCCAATGTAATTTCCTGAACCTCAAATAAAATGCTTGGGAGTTGCAAACACAAAGAAAGGTCTATAGGAAAATCTGAATGACTCATGTAATTTTCTCAGAATGGATAATTTTTGTTTTTGAGTATCTGGAAGGTAGGTTTTATGTGTGAAAAACGGCAGAGTGAGTTTGAATTAAATACTTATTATTGGGGAGACTTTTTATATTTGTTATTTTAGTAAATGCAGAATGCCTTTGAGAAACTAAGTTCTAAGAAGTAGCCGTATGTATTTTTGTGATGGCAAAAAAAAAAAAAAAAGCTGACAAGGAGAAACATCAAAGATTCTCCATTTTACTACTTGTCTTTCTACTTTTTAAATTGAAGAACACCAAATATCTACTTTGGAAGGTATGTGGGAAATTCAGACCTTTGGCCTATGCTTTTGTTTATCAAGATGATGATTAGTCAAAGAATGGTAAGTCTATATTACGGACAGAAGATGGAAAACACTTCAAAACTCTAACCTTCAGATGGTCTTCAATCTAGGTCTGTCCTGGAAGAGTCACAGTGTGGTAGAGTTAAGGAGAGCATTGTGACAGCCTCATGTCTTGCAATGAACTAAGGAATTAGTCCTCCTGCTCATAGAAAGGTGTGTGAATTTTCTAATGTACCCTGCCTTAATCCAAATGAGAAAGGTAAAGTTAGATTCTGAAGAGTGCAGTCCATTAGACTGAAGCTATAAAATTGCACTTCTGTAGGTAAACATGCTCAATTTAGCAGCAATTTTATATGGTTCGATGTATGTAGAAATGTATCCTTTTCTTCTACATTTTATATCCATCAATATTAATTTTACATACATATATAGAAGAATGGCTATGATGGTGACAGGTGCAGTGCATAAATAACTAAACAATTGTCTCTATTGGGTGGTGCCTGTGGCTCAGTGAGTAGGGCACTGGCCCCATATACTGAGGGTGGCAGGTTCCAACCTGGTCCCAGCCAAACTGTAACAAAAAATAGCCGGGCATTGTGGCAGGCGCCTGTAGTCCCAGCTACTCCGGAGGCAAGAAAATTGCCTAAGCCCAAGAGCTGGAGGTTGCTGTGAGCTGTAACGCCAAGGCACTCTACTAAGGGTGATAGAGTGAGACTCTGTCTCAAAAAAAAAAAAAAAAAAAAAATTGTCTCTACTATTTAAACTACTAAAAAGTCTCTATGTACATTGGTTTGTTTTAATACAAAATTCTGTTGACACAGGAAGAACCTGGAGGCTGCTTCATAATGATGTAGCTGGATGACACAGACAAAACCTTAAAATTATATATATGCATCCATCAAAGTACCTCCAAGGAAATAGTAAGTGAAAATTTCACTTTCTTTAAATGGGAAAAAACTAATCTACACATTTTCAATAACAATATATTTTTAAATATTATGATAGTAATAAGAAGTTCATGTCAAATAATAAACGTACAGCTACAATAATGAGAAATTCCTGAAATCACATGTAATAATAAAATACAATAATTTCTGTTTCATTCATATTATTACCTGCCATGTGTCAGGAATAAAATCTTGGACCCTGGGATCTGGATCTTTTCTCTCATCTCGGAACAAATACTGCCCCATGTATTGTAGTTGAAATCGAACTGGCCCAATGCCAATTGAGTACTTGTTCTTTTTCTTCTCCTTTCTGTCATCTCTTGTATCCTATATTATTTTAAAAGTTAATTTTGAAAGTAACATTGAATTATAACATAATCTAAATAATTAAAATATTTATTACTAAGCACTTTCTATGTGAAAAGCATTTTACCACCTTTTCAATATTGGGAAGGCTGGGCAAGGTGGCTCACACCTATAATCCTAGCAACTCTGGGAGGTTGAAGCGGGTGGATTGCCTGAGCTGAGGAGTTCAAAACTAGCCCATCTCTATTAAAAAAAGAAAAACATAGCTGGGCATTGTGGCGGGCAATTGTAGTCCCAGCTACTTGGGAGGCTGAGGCAATAGGATCACTTGAGCCCAAGAGTTATAGGTTGCTATGAGCTATGACACCACAGCACTCTACCCAGAACAGAGTGAGACTCTGTCTCAAAAAACAAAATCGGGGGAAGAAGGCTTTAAAACTGAAGTCATTATCTTAACTATTAATACATTAGAAGACATTAAGATTTTCAAATATATATCATGATATGTGTAGCTACAAGCTGTTACATTTAAAGACAATTGATAGTATAGAGATGTTTTGCCAGAATTAAGCACAGAGTTAGTTTTAGGGTCCACAGAGATTATCTGCATTTAATCTGTTTGTCCAGGCAAGCATGTCTACAAATTTTCTATTTCTAAATTACTTCAACATTGGGCAGTTAGATTGCAAACAATGATAATATTTTCAGAAAAATAAAATCTAGAAAAAAATGACTCTATTTGCAAGACACTTTATGTATACCTAATAATTACTTTATTAAAATGGAGCTAACCTGAAAATATTACCTGGGTTGTATATAAAGAATTAGCCAACTCATCAAATCCTAAATACTTAAGGCATTTGGCTACGAGTTGCCGATCTGCTTCTTGCAAAAGTTCGGGGTATTTTTCCATTAATGAGTGGATCCTTTTCATCATTTGAACAGCAACACTTAAATCTTTTTTGGTTTTACCTTGGTAAATAATAAACAATGAAATTGTTATAAAGTGCATCAAAGAAAATACATTTTTATTATCTAAGATTAATTATCCATGCTGTCAATTTTAATTAAACTCATTGTCTTACTTGATATTAATGGGGATTTTGGAGTAGAAAGAATTAAGTAAAATAAAATTAAAGTTCAACTATCCACAGTTCATCATCTCCATAGATTATTGACAAGTAGCTATGACAGTACTGAAAAAAAATAAAAGTCTTGTAGTTAATAATAGAAATAAGATTGGTATAGATCAAGCTTTTAAAAATGTATGGAAAATAATAAATCTTTTCCTCACTTACTATCCTCATATCTCATCTACTATGTTCAAAGAAGAATATCTATATGACTTTAAATACTGGTTAAAAATTTAGCAGAATTTATTGAGTTTTACTGTTGACCACAGATAAGTATTTGGGGTAATCACTGGAGGCCTTTGATTCAATCCATCTACTCCCTATTGCCACACCCAGACCTTGCTAATCCCATCCTAGGTCTTTTTTTTTTATATATATTTGCCAAACTTTATTTTATTATTATTTTTTATTGTTAACTCATAGCTGTGTACATTAGTGCAATCAAGGGGTACAATGTGCTGGTTTCATATACAACATGAAATATTCTCATCAAACTGTTCAACGTAGCCTTCATGGCATTTTCTTAGTTATTGTATATAGACATATGTATTCTACCTTTAGTAAGTTTCGCCTGTACCCATTCTAAGATGCACCATAGGTGTGGCCCCACCCATTACTCTCCCTCCACCCTAACCTCCCCCCTCCCTTCCACTTCCTTGGGCCTTTCCTCATAGTCTTGTGCTATAGTTGGGTTATAGCCTTCATGTGAAAGCTATAATTTAGCTTGATAGTAGGGCTGAGTACATTGGATACTTTTTCTTCCATTCCTGAGATACTTTGCTAAGAAGAATATGTTCCAGCATCATCCATGTAAACGTGAAAGAGGTAAAGTCTCCATCTTTCTTTAAGTCTGCATAGTATTCCATGATATATACATGTACCACAATTTGCTAGTCCATTTGTGGGTTGATGGGCACTTGGGCTTTTTCCATGACTTAGCAATTATGAATTGGGCTGCAATAAACATTCTGGTACAGATGTCTTTGTTATATTGTGATTTTTGGTCTTCTGGTTATAAACCTAGTAAAAGAATTATAGGATCGAATGGCAGGTCTATTTTTAGGTATGTAAGTATTCTCCAAACATTCTTCCAAACGGAATATATTAGTGTACATTCCCACCAGCAGTGTAGAAGTGTGCCCTTTTCTCCACATCCACGCCAATATCTCTGGTTTGGGGATTTTGTTATGTGGACTACTCTTACTGGGGTTAGGTGATATCTCAAATTAGTTCTGAATTGCATTTCTCTGATGATTAAGGATGAAGAGCTTTTTTTCATGTGTCTTTAGATCGTGTGTCTGTCTTCTTTAGAGAAGTTTCTCTTCAAGTCCCTTGCCCACCCTGAGATGGGATCACTTGTTCTTTTCTTGCTAATATGTTTGATTTCTTTGTGGATTCTGGTTATTACACCTTTATTGGAGGTATAACCTGCAAATATTTTCTCCCATTCTGAGGGCTGTCTGCTTGCTATACTGACTATGTTCTTGGCTGTGCAGAAACTTTTTAGTTTGATCAGGTACCAGTAGTGTATTTTTGATACTGCTTCAATTGCCTGGGGAGTCCTCCTCATAAAATATTCACCCAGGCCGATTCCTTCAAGTGTTTTCCTTGCACTTTCTTCAAGTATTTTTATAGTTTCATGTCTTAAGTTTAAATCTTTTATCCAGTGAGAGTCTTATCTTAGTTAATGGTGAAAGGTGTGGGTCCAGTTTCAGTCTTCTGCAGGTTGCCAGCCACTTTACCCAGCACCATTTGTTAAATAGGGAATCTTTTCCCCACTGAATGTTTTTAATTGGCTTGTCAAAGATCAAATAACGGTAAGTAGCTGGATTCATCTCTTGGTTCTCTATAATGTTCCATACATCTACCTCTCTGTTTTTATGCCAGTACCATGCTGTTTTGATCACTGTCGATTTATAGTACAGTCTCAGGACTGGTAGCGTGATTCCTCCTGCTTTGTTTTTATTGCTGAGTCCTTTTTTGGCTATTCACAGTTTTTTCTGATTCCATATAAAATTAAGTATTATTTTTTCAAGATCTTTAAAGTATGACAGTGAAGCTTTAATAGGGATTGCATTAAAATTATATATTGCTTTGGGTAGTATAGACATTTTAACAATGTTGATTCTTCCCAGCCATGAGCATGGTATGTTTTTTCCATTTGTTAATATCTTCATCTATTTCTTTTCTTAAAGTTTCATAGTTCTTTTTATACAGCTGTTTTATGTCCTTTGTTAGGTATACTCCCAAATATTTCATCTTCATTGGCACTATTGTGAAAGGAATAGAATCCTTGACTGTTTTTTCGGCTTGGTTATTGTTGGCATATATAAAGGCTACAGATTTATTGGTGTTGATTTTATAGCCTGAGACATTGCTGTATTCCTTGATCACTTCTAAAAGTTTTATAGTAGAATCCCTAGTGTTTTCCAGATATACGATCATATCATCTGCGAAGAGTGAAAGTTCGATCTCTTCTGACCCTATGTGGATACCCTTGATTACCTTTTCTTCCCTAATTGCAATTGTTAGAACTTCCATTACAATGATAAAGAGCAGTGGAAACGGGGCAACCCTGCCTGGTTCCTGATCTAAGTGGAAATGATTTCAATTTAACTCCATTCAATACAATATTGGCTGTGGGTTTGCTGTAGATGGCCTATATCAGGTTAAGAAATGTCCCTTCTATACCAATTTTCATAAGTGTTCTGATCATGAAGGGATGCTGGATATTATCAAAAGCTTTTTCTGCGTCAATTGAGAGAATCATATTGTCTTTATTTTTTAGTTTGTTTATGTGCTGAATTACCATATATACTCGAGTATAAGCCAAGTTTTTTTGGCACAAAATTTGTGCTGAAAAACCCGAACTCGGCACAAATTTTGTGCCGAAATAAACTTGGCTTATACTCGAGTATATACGGTACATTCATAGATTTACATATATCAACCAGCCTTGAGACCCTGGGTTAAATCTGACTTGGTCATGGTGTATAATTTTTTTGATGTGTTGTTGGATTTTGTTTGTTAGGATCTTATTGAGTATTTTTGCATCAATATTCCTTAGTGATATTGGTCTATAATTTTTTTTTCTTGTTGGGTCTTTCCCTGGTTTTGGAATCAAGGTGATGTTTGCTTCGTAGAATGTGTTGGGTAATATTCCTTCTTTTTCTATATTTTGGAAGAGGTTTAGTAGTATAGGTACTAGTTCTTCTTTAAATGTTTGGTAGAATTCTGACGTAAAGCCATCTGGTCCTGTTCTTTTCTTTTTAGGGAGATTTTGTATAGTTGATGCTATTTCAGAACTTGATATAGGCCTGTTCAACATTTCCACTTCGTTCTGGCTAATTCTTGGTAGGTGGCGTACTTCCAGGTATTGGTCAATTTCTTTTAGATTTTCATATTTCTGAGAGTAAAGTTTCTTGTAATATTCGTTAAGGATTTTTTGAATTTCTGAGGTGTCTGATCTTATTTCATCGTTACAGTTTCTGATTGATGAAATTAGAGATTTTACTGTTTTTTCCTGGTTAGGTTGGCCAAAGGTTTGTCTATTTTATTGATCTTTTCAAAAAACCAACTTTTGTATTTATTGATGTGTTGTATAATTCTTTTGTTTTCAATTTCATTTAATTCTGCTCTGATTTTGGTTATTTCTTTTCTTCTGCTGGGTTTGGCGTTGGAATGTTCTTTCTTCTTTAGTTGCTTGAGATGTCCCATTAAGTTATTAACTTCCTCTCTTTCCATTTCCTTAGGAAGGCTTGCAGTGCTATAAATTTTCCTCTTTGGACTGCCTTTACAGTATCCCAGAGGTTCTGATAATTTGTTTCTTCATTTTTGTTTTGTTCCAAAAATTTGGTGATTTCCTTCTTAATCTCATCTATGACCAATCTATCCTTCAGTATAAGGTTATTTAGCTTCCATGTGTTTGTATGGGTTTGCAGATTTCTATTGTTATTGCGTTCGACTTTTATTCCATGATGATCTGAGAAGATGCAAGGAATAATTTCTATTTTTTAAAAATTTCTGAGGTTTGATTTGTGGCCTAGGATTTGGTCGATTTGGGGTTATGTTCCGTGGGCTGAGGGGACAATGTGTATGTAGTTCTGTTGGGATGACATGTTCTGTAGATGTCTGTTAAGTGCAGATGTTGAATGGTTAAGTTTAAATCTAATATTTCTTTGCTTAGCTTCTTTTTGGAGGATCTATCCAGCACTGCTGAAGGGGGTGTTAAAATCTCCAACTACTGTGGAACTGGAGGAAATCAAGTTGCTCATGTCTGTTAGAGTTTCTCTTATAAATTGAGGTGTGTTGTGGTTCTGTGCATAAATATTAATAATTGAAATCTCATCATATTGAGTCTTACCTTTAACAAATATGAGTGTCCATCCATATCCTTCCTTATTTCGGATGGTTTAAAGCCTATTGCATCTGTGAATAGGATTGCAACGCCTGCTTTTTTCTGCTTTCCATTTGCCTGGAGTATAGATGACCATCCCTTCACCTTAGGTCTATATTTGTCTTTTAATGTAAGATGAGATTCTTGTATGCAGCAGATATCTGGCTTGAGTTTTGTTTTGGGTTTACTTTTGTGGTGGAGGATTACACTGGTCTTTATGGAGGATAGGTCTGAGAATACCCTGGAGAGCTGGTTTAGTTATGGCAAATTTCTTCAACATGTGAATGTCTTTAAAGTATTTAATTTCTCTGTCATAAATGAAACTCAGTTTAGCTGGGTACAGGATTCTGTATTGAAAGTTATTTTGTTTTAGGAAATTGAAAGTCGATGACCATCCTCTTCTAGCTTGAAAGGTTTCAGCATAGAGATCTGCAGTTATTCTGATATTCTTCCCCTGGTAGGTAATGGTTATCTTTCGTCTGGCTGCTTTTAGAATTTTCTCCTTGGTATTAACTTTAGTGAAATTGATTATGATGTGTCTGATCAATGTCTTATTTCGGTTGAGTCGTGCTCGAGTTCTGAAACTGTCTGCTATCTGAATTTCAGAATCTCTTGGCATGTTTGGAAAGTTCTCTTTCATAATCTCATGGAGAAGAGACTCTGTGCCTTGTGAAGCCACTTCATTGCTTTCTGGGATCCCTATAAGATGAATATTAGTTTTCTTCTAATTATCCCAGAGCTCTCTGAGAGAATGATGTGTTTTTGCCCTCCATTTCTCTTCCTTTTTGAGGGTTTGGGAGTGTTCGAAAGCTTTGTCTTCAATGTCAGAAATCCTTTCTTCTGCTTGCTTCATTCTGTTACTGAGGGATTCTACTGTGTTTCTCAGATTTTTAAAGGCTGCAACTTGTCTCAGTGTGTCAAAATCTTTGGTCATTTGGTCTTTGAATTCGTTGAATTCTTGAGATATCTTTTGGGTTACTGCTTGGAATTCTAATCCAATCTTATTTGCTATCCAGCTTCTGAATTCGATTTCTGACATCTCAGCTATTTGTTTGTGCATGGGGTCTTCTGCTATTTCTGCCCCATTGATCCTTGGGGGAGTTGATCTACTCTGATTGTTCATATTGCCAGAGTTTTTCTGTTGATTTCGCCTCATGATTGTTTTTCACCGTTGCCTCTGGCCGTCCTCAGAGTTGGGGAGGTGTGTCTCCAAGATTAGACCCCAGTGGGATCACTCTATTGTTGCTGGATCTTTGTAGGGCGTGACCCTGTGTAGCTCCTCTGGGGCTGCTCTAGCTAGGGAGTTCTCGTTGTGGAAGCAGCTCTGGAGTGTGACACACCTTGATCCAGCAACAGGGCGGGGGTGTGTGCACACAGTTTTGGGAGTTCCTGGCACCCAGTGACTTTGGCACAGAGACCTCAAGGCTCCAGGAGTCTCTGCCCAGCAGAAGGGCTCCATGCAGAGGCAGGGAGGGCTTCGGAGGGCAGGCATCTATCAGAGTTCCTGGGCAGATGAGCAGGCCGGTGTTGAAGCAGGGAGGGTACAGGAGGGAGGATGCCGGGTTTCATGGCTCCCGGAGTTCCTGGTCAGGGCGGGTGGAGGTCCTGGCGGGTGGCAATTGTGGGTCACGGTGCTGATTGCGTGTTGTGGTGCAGCTGGAGGATTAATATTTTGAATAATTAATCATGAATTTTATCTCCTTAAGAGTTTTGTGCCAACAAGTGCTTTGTCCCCAATGGATATTCAAATAATAATCAATAATCTTTTACCTCTTTGTGTTCTCAGTGTTGTTTGCCGATGTATAATGTATTATTCATAAAAGTAACGTAAAGAAACAAGACTTTAGCCAACCTAGTTATGATTTGTGGACTTCTTCTCTGCTCACAGTATATTTTTGATGAGTAGGCTTTTTCAATGAAATTGACTATTTCTCAGGACTCTTACTTGGTCCTGTGGTTTTAGCTTTTGATAGTAATGTATTTTTTACCTCATAACCTAATTTGGTTACGGCAGTGTTTTAAAGAGGAGTTTCATAAAAAAAAGAAAAAGGAAGGAAGAAAGGAATGAAATAAGGAATCAGACAAACAGTGTTTTTTTAGTAAGAAATACTTAAGTGCATTTAGCTTTTTGTACTTAGTTGGGTGTACTCACATTTTTTGACAGGAACAGGAAAAGTCTGTTCCAAATTCTTCAGGAATAATAATTACCAGCACTATCCCCATGTGTGTGTAGGCTGAAAGTAAGCAAAACCCTGAGTTTTGCTGTATATATTTACAGTCTGTGGAAAATAGAGGTAGCTCAACCACCCAGATTCCTTCTTCCACAGTCTCTGTCTGTGACTCTGGGTCATCATTGGAGTAGTAAGTAGGCATGGTCCATCCTGCTTAGGTAGGAAATGAGCTTTCCTCTTCTAATAATCTCCTGAGATTAATAGTCAGTCTTGAAAATTACTCAGGTGTCTTCTCTCAACCTCAGTTGCACCTTTGTAGAATTTGTCTTACTGTGTAAGGAAAAAGTAAAACATTGAGGTCTTTGAAGACTTTATACCCAGCACAAATTGAAACTGAAAAGACTGCTAGGATAACAGTATTTAAACTCAAGATAGTTAATTATTAAATTAGGTGCTGTATACAAGCTGCTAAGAGGAATCTGTACTTACAGTGAGAGCCATTTTAGAGTTTTTGTTAAGTTAATGAGCCTATACAGTAATACCTATCCATGGGCTTTTCCATCAGTGAGTTCTGTTGAGTACCAGAAAAAAATTGTGTCTGGTCATTTGAGTCCCATTGAGAGAGTGAGACAAGTCTGATGATATAGGAATTTTAAGGTATATTTTAATTTATATTTGCTTTTAAAGTTATGCAATGATTATGGGAAAGAATTGCCCATTTGACTGAAGTTTTCTTACAGAGAATATGTGGGACATCTATATGTCCTACACATTTAAAAAGAGCAGGATCTATATTATGCTTAGTCAAAATACTATTTTATAAGGATACAAAATAATCTAAGAAAATCAGTGATGAACTATGAGTCA
>CAUYPK010048557.1:0-54017 GCA_963574355.1 Loris lydekkerianus | reverse complement strand
TTTGATCAAAAGTTTCTGAGTGAGTTTACTTTTGTGGTAGAGGATTGGGCTGGTCATTTGGAGGATAGGTCTGAGAATATCCTGAAGAGCTGGTTTGGTTGTGGCAAATTTTTTCAACATATGAATGTCATTAAAGTATTTAATTTTTCTATCATAAATGAAACTCAATTTACCTGGATACAGGATCCGGGATTGAAAGTTATTTTGCTTTAGGAGATTAAAAGTCAATGACCACCCTCTTCTGGCTTGAAAAGTTTCAGCAGAGAGATCTGCAGTCATTCTAATATTCTTCCCTTTGTAGGTAATGGATTTCTTATGTCTGGCTGCTCTCAGAATTTTCTCCTTCATGTTAACTTTAGTGAAGTTAATTACGATGCCTTGGGGATGTCTTACTCGGATTGTGTCGTGCTGGGGTTCTAAAACTGTCTGCTATCTGAATTTCAGAATCTGTTGGCATGTCTGGAAAATTCTCTTTCATAATTTCATGGAGAAGGGCCTCTGTGCCTTGCGAGGCCACTTCATCACTTTCAGAGGTTCCAATGAGGCGGATATTAGCGTTCTGCGAATTATCCCAGAGCTCTCTGAGAAAATGATCCATTTTTCTCTCCATTTCTCTTCCTGTTTGAGAGTTTGGGAGCATTCAAAAGCTTTGTCTTCAATTTCAGAAATCCTGTCTTCTGCTTGCTCCACTCTGTTACTGAGGGATTCTACTGTATTTTTCAGATCTTTGAGGGCTGCAAATTCTTGATTCAGTGCGTCAAAATCTTTGGTGGTTTTGTCTTTAAATTCGTTAAATTCTTGAGACAACTTTTGAATTTCTCCTCGAATTTCTAATTCCGACTTTTGAATTGCTCCTCAAATTTCTAATTCCAAATTTTCCTCCATTCTATTAATGTTCTTTGCAATCCAAATTTCTGACATCTCAGCCATCTGTTTATGAATGGGATCTTCAGTTACATCTGCCATATCTTCCCTTGGGGAGGTTGATCTATTCTTGTTATTCATGTTATCAGAGTTTTTCCACTGATTCTGCCCCATGATTATTTTATACTATTTGATTTTTCCCCTGGAGCTTTGTCGACGACGTATACAGCGCTATATCCTGAGAACCTGGGGACCTGTTTGGTGTGGTGGGGATAAGTGGTTCTGTCTTGTTTTCAGCTGGTCTCTGTCCAACCCTAGTGAAACAATTACTCTGGGTTGAAGTCTCAGCTGTGGAGAAATACCAGCAATTAAGTCACCCCGCCCCCCACAGTCAAAAATTGGAAAAGGACAATCGAACCTTCCCATACCACACGCTCAGGGCACCACTTGAATAGTCCTTGGGCGATTGGCTCAGTTCAAAAAGTCCAAATCAATTATCTCAGTCAGCACCTGTCTCAGGTGGGAGAGTTTTAAAGGTCTCTGGCAACTGGATCACAGGGGTCTGGTGACAACTCAGGTATGACTTGCTCCAGTTCTCTGTGAAGTCAGGAGGACCCTCCCAGTAAATAGATTAGTCTGGGAAGGTTGATACCTCCTTCCTCACCTTCCAACTCTGTCACACCCAGTCACTGACAGCCCCTCAGGGCTGTTACCCACCCAGTAGCCTCCAGTGAGCAGATACTCCAGGGGGTTGCAGCTGCCTGAATCACGAGGAAATCTATATCTGCTCAGTCAGGCCACTGCTCTCTGCCTCTGTCCAGCAGGGGGAGGTGAGGCCTGGCAACTTCGGGTGCTTGATGGGGACTGGGGAGTGTTCACTCAGTTCCAGCCCCACCCCTGATTAATGTTACTGACAGAACAGAACAACTTTGTGGGAATTTGTTTCTGTTCCGGCTATATTCCCCTGCAGAAGAGAAGCTGTTTTGAGTTCCCAGAACCTGTGCCTCAGGCCCTGTCTTTGCTCGTGCATGTTTGTATTCGGTTTGCCATCAGTTCTAGCCTCCTGCCTTCCTTTGTCTATAGTCTGATGATCCCCTGAGGGTCGAGTGGATGTTAGGCTCAGGAAAGCGGTCCTCTGGGTCTGCCCTGCCCTGAGTATTTCCCGGCTCTACTCATGCATTTTCTAGTCCCCACACTCCACCCAGGCCCCACCCTGCCTCAGGCAAACCCTTTACTCACAGGGCCTGAGTTTCCATCCCAGATCTGTTCCACATTGGTGGCCACCTGAGAAGATATCTCGCCTCCTCTGGTTGCCCAGGGAGACAGGGGGTGTGGCCTCAAAATATCCAGGAGTGAGCCCTATTGTTGCCAACAAACCGCTGCTGCTCTGTGCCTCGGGGCACTGCCGCTCAAGTGGCATGGTTCCCTCTCAGCCGACCATGCTGTCCTCACTCTCGTGCCACAGAATCAGCACTGACTAGCTGCAGTCACGCCCTTTGAGAAATCACCGAAGAATCTGGACTCCTTGGGGACAGGCCTCCAAACCTCAGAGTGAGAATGGAGGGGAGTGCTGGGAGCTCAGAATTGCAGGTAGAGAATATATATGGTTTTGTACAGTTTTATGCCTGGCAGAAGAATGCCATGGCACCCTAGTAGGGGAGGTAGGTCTGGTTTTTAGAGGGTCTCTCCCATGGAGTGTAGTGGGAGGATCTTTGAACTCTGCTCATTTGTTTGTGGGGCACTCTGAGCCATTCTCATGGGGGAGGGGACTCCTGTCCGCTTGGTGATAGATTTTGTACCTTTTGTTTGTATCTTTGGGGTCGCAGCTCGCCTCAGCGGGATTGATGTGCATTCTTCAACCTTCTCTCTTGGTGCAGCTCTAATCCACCAGGTTATTTGCTAAATTTCTGTCCTTTAACTCTTCTTCTGGACGGGAGCCTCTGTGGAAAGCTGGCTTCAGTCAGCCATCTTGTCTCTACCCTCTGCTTTCTGCTTCTGTTAGTTCAACTTTTTAGGTTCCACTCATAAGTGATATCTTATGCATACAGCATTCATCTTTCTGTGCTTATCTTATTTTAGTTAGCATAATGTCCTCCGTGTTCATCCACATTATCTCAAATGATAAGATTTTCTTTGTTTTGAGGCTGAATTATATTCCATTGTGTATATATAGCATATTTTCCTTACCTATTTATCCACTGATGGGCACTTACATTGATTCTGCATCTTTCCTGTTGTGAATAATGCTGTAGTAAACATGAGAAATGAAGATATATCTTCAATATGCTGGTTTCATCTCTTTTGAAAATACACTGCAAAGTGGGATTGCTGGGTCACGTGTTAATTCTATTTTTAATTTTGTGAGGCACCCTCACATTATTTTCCATAATGGCTGTATTAATTTTTATCCACACAACAGTGTATACTTTTCTCCACATCCTCACCAGCACTTATCCTTTGTCTTTTTGATAATAGCCATTCTAACAGGTGTGAGGTTATAGCTCATTTAATTTGCATTTCCCTGATGATTAGTGAGGTTGAGGATTGCATTTTTCATATACCTGTAGGCCATTTGTATGTCTTCTTTTGAGAAATGTTATTCAGGCTCTTTGCCCAATTTTTGGTCAAGTAATTTGTTTTCTTATTATTTAGTTGTTTGGGTTTGTTATGTATTTTGGATGTTAACTCCTTAAAAGACGTATGGTTTGCAGATGTTTTCTTCCGTTCTGTAGGTTGTCTTTTTACTCTATTGAGTATTTTCCTTGCTGTGAACAGATTTTTTAGTTTGATGCAGTCCCATTTGTGTATTTTTGATTTTGTTTCTAGTGCTTTGGAATCCTTTATCAAACAAAAAAAAAAAAAAAAAAAAAAAAATCATTGCCCAAACCAATGTAAATAAGCTTTTCCCTTCTGTTTCATTCTAGTAGTTTTACAGTTTCGGTCTTATGTTTAAGTCTTCCATCTATTTTGAGTTGACTTTTGCATATTGTATGAGAATGAAGGTCCAGTTTCATTCTTCTGCTTGTCAGTATCTATCCAGTTTTATAGACACCAATGAAGGGACTGTTCTTTCCTCATTGTGTGTTCTCAGCATCTTTCTTGAGCATGAATTGATAATTATTTTGGACTCTCTGTTCTGTCTCATTGGTCTGTTTGTCTGTTTTCTTGCTAGTACTATGTTATTTTGATTACTATAACTTTATAGTACCTCTTGAAAGCATGTGATGTGATACTTTGTTCTTTTTGCTCAGAGTTACTTTGGTTATTTGGAGTGTTTTGTGGCTTAAATTGATTTTTCTATTTCTGTGGAAAAATGTCATGGGAATTTCAATTGAGATTGCATTGAATCTATAGATCATTTTCAGTAGTATGGACAGTTGGACAGAATTAATTCTTCCAATTCATGAACATGAGATACCTTTCCATTTATTTGTGTTTATTTCTTCAGTTTCTTTTATACTTTTCGATGTTTAGATAGTTCACTTCCTTGGTTTAAGTTATTCCTAAGTACTTTATGTTTTTAATGTTAATGTAAATGGGACTGTTTTCTTGATTTCTTTTTCAGAGAATTTATTGTTAGTGTTTAGTTCTACTGATTTTTTGTATGTTGATTAGGCATTCTAAAACTTCACTGAATTTATTAGTTCTGACAGGGTTTTTTGTATATAAAATCATGTCATCTGCAAAGATAATTTTACTTCTTTCTTTCCAATTTGGATGCCTTGTATTGCTTTTTCTTAGCTCTGGCTAAGACTTCCTGTACTGTATTGAATAGAAGTGGTGAGAATGGGTATCCCAGCTTTGTTCCTGGTCTTTGAGGATAAGCTTTCAGCTTTTCACAGTTGAGTATGATATTAGCTGTGAGCTTCTCCTATTGAGGTACATTCCTTCTATACCTAATTTCTTAAAAGTATTTGTCATGAAAGGATAGGAAATTTTGTCAGCTAATGTTTCTGCATCTATTGACATGCTCACATAATTTTTATTTTTCATTCTGTTTATTTGGTATATATCACACTCATTGATTTGTGTGTGTTGAACCATAGTTGGATCCCAGAGATAAATCCCACGTGATCATGGTGAATGTTCCTTTTAATGTACTCTTAAATTCAGTTTGCTAATATTTTATTGAGAATAGTTGCTTATATGTTCATTAGGGCTAGTGACCTGTAATTTTCTTTTCTTCTAGTGTTCTTATCTGGCTTTGGTATCGAGGTAATACTGGCATAATAAAATGAGTTTGGAAGTATTCCCTTCACTTAAGTTGCTTTGATCTTCATTAGTTCCTTCCTTCTCCTGACGTTGGGCTTAGTTTGTTCTTCTCTTTCAAATTCTTTGAGTTGTAAAGTTAGGTTTGTCTTTAGAAATCTTCTTTTTTCTTTTTTTTGGAAATCTTCTTTTTTCTTAATGAGGACATTTATTGCTATAAACTTTCCCTTTATAATTGCTTTTGCTTATAGCTTTTGGTATGTTGTATTTCCATTTTCATTTTTCTCAAAATATTTTTTGATTTACATTTGATTTCTTCTTTGATCCATTGGTTATTCAGGAGCATGTTGTTTAATTTCCACATATTTGTGTATTTTCTAATTTTCCTTCTTTTATTGATTTCCATTTCAGACCTGGATTGTACTGATTTACAGTTTTACCAGCAGTTTGTAAGAGATCCTGTTGTTTTATATCCTCATCAACACATAAACTTTTTGATATCTGAATTTTTGCCAATTTGATATGTACAAAGAGCCTCTCCTGGTTTTAGTTCGTGTTTTCTTGGTTATTAATGAGGTTAAACATATTTTCAATGTTTATTGCCCATTTATGTTTTCTCTACTGTGAAATATGTTTCCATCATTTCTGCATATTTTATCTGAGCCATTTTCTTTTGTTTTTTGTATACTCTGAATAAAAATGAGCAGCGTTTTGTTGTTGTTGTCAGTTTTATGTGTCGAAGTCACTTCTCTCAGTTTGTGGCATGTTTTCCTTTTTTTTATGGTTTCCTAACTATGAACAGAAGTTTAAAGTTTTAAATTGTTTGTGTTCATCCATCTTATTTTCTGTGGTTTTTGTTCTTTAAATTTTATTTAAAAAGTTCTTGGTGCATTGTAGAAGGGCACAGGTGAAACTTACTAAATGTAGAATATAAATGTCTGAACACAAAAACTAAGAAAATGCCATGAAGGCTGTGTTAACCAGTTTGATGAAAATATTTGAAATTGTATATAAAACCAGCACATTGTACCCCATGATTGCATTAATGTACACAGTTATGATTTAATAAAAAAAAAAGTGCTTCACATAAAAAAAAAGTTCTTCTCTGGCATTAAATTATAAAGATATATTTTCTTTTAAAAATTTAATTTTTTTTCTTTTTACAGTAAGTCTTCAGCCTACTCAGATTTTGTGTGTATATTTGTGTGGGTGAGTGGTTTGAGGTTGGGACCCATTTTCATTTATTATCCATATAGATAGTGAATTGCCCTGTACCCCTTTTAGGTAAAACCTTGGCTCTTTTTAACATTTTTCTCTTCCGTGTGAGTTTTTTCATGCTTACCATATCCCAAGAAAACCTCTGTTAGGATTCTTGTTGGAATACTTTGTATCAATAGCACAGTTTAGGAAGAACTGACATTTACAATAGTAAGTCTACCCATGAACATATGGATATCTTCATTGATTTTGCCTTCTTTAATATCTTTCAATCTAATTTTATAACTCCAGAAAGGTCATACATATCTTTTGTTAGTTTATTCCTAGGCACATCATGATTTTGTTGCTGTTATAAATGATATCTTTTTTTTTATTTTTATAAATGATATCTTTTTAAGATTCATATTTTAATTCTGGTATCTAGAGTTTCCATTGATTTTTTAGATATTGACATATTTATTCATTGGTCTTATTATACGTTCTTAATTTTACTAAATTATATGTAGATTATTTGGGGTTGTCAAAACATCTTATCATCAGAGTTTCATAGCTTGTTCATATTTCCAGCTGCCTGTTCTACTTATATTCTCTATCAGATGTTAAGATCCTATTCTGATTTTTATTTTTTAGTGGCTAAATTTTAATTTCTTTCAAGCATTCTTAAATTTTTATAAACTTAACGCCTTTCTACCTTTCTACTATGTAATATATGAGCTGAGTAAATCAGTAATCATTTTACTGTTTTTGACTTATAAGCTATTATTGACCAAGTTCTGATTTGTAATTTATAACTTCAAAAGTTATATACAATCTTTATTTTAAATGAGTATGTTTTTTAAGATTTATTTACATGTCTACCATATTTTCTGCTTTCCCTTGTTTCTTTCATTTTAGACTTTTCTTTGATTACTATTTTTCTTCTTTCTAAAGTATGTCCTTAAGAGTTCCTTTAGTGGAGATGTTTTGGTCCAAACACTTTTAGTTTTTATTTATCTAAAAATATCTTTATTTTGTCCTCATTCTTAGAAGTTAACTATTCAGAATTCAAAGGTAAGAATTATTTTGCGTCAGCTTTCTAGACGTATAGTCTCTGTATCTTGGCCTCCATCACTGTAGATAAGACAACCAGTTGTCAGTCCTTATTAGTGATGTGTGTGTGTGTGTGTGTGTGTGTGTGTGTATTTTTCTAAGACTTTATTTAGAGCAGTTTTAGTTTCACAGCAAAATTAAGAAAAAAGTGCACAGTTTTTCCATTTATCCTCTGCCTACACACAGATATAGCCTCTTTCATCATCAACATCTCATACCAGTATGGTACATTTGTTGTTATTAATGGACAAATGATCCAAAGTCTGTAGTTTATATCAGGGCTCTCTCTTGAGGTGTGGACAACTGTGTAATGATGTGTATATATCACCATAATGTCATGTAGAGGATATTCACTGCCCTTAGAATCCTCCATGCTCTTACTATTCATTCAATTTCCCTGCCGATCCCTGGCAACTACTGTCGCCATACTTTTGCCTTTTCCAGATTGCCATATATTTGGAATCATACAGTAAGTAACCTTTTTCTGATCAGCCTCTTCACTTAATAATATGCATTCATGGTTTCTCCATGTCTTTTCATGGCTCAACAGCTCATTTATTTTTAGCAATGAAAATATTCTGTTGTCTGGATGGTTCATTCACTTACTCAGGGATATTTTGGTTGCTTCTAAGTTCTGGTAATTATAAATAAAGCTTCTGTAGACATTAATGTGCAAGTTTTTGCACAGACATAGTTTTCAACTCCTTCACATCTATCCTTGTAAGATGCACACCAGGAGCATGACTGGTGTGGTAGGAATATCTTCAGTTTTGTAAGAAATTGCCAAACTGCTTTCTAAGTGTCTATACCGTTTTGCATTCCTGTTGTTCTAGTCCTCACCAGCATTTTTGTGGTCAGATTTTGGCCATTCTAATGGGTTTGCAGTATTATCCATTGTTATTTTGATTTGGATTTCTCTGGTGACAGACAATGTGGGGCTTCTTTTCATATGCTTATTTGCCATTTGTAGATTTTCTTTGGTGAGGTGTTTCTTAAGGTTATTTTTTTCATCTGGTTGTCTGTTTTCTTATTGTTGAGTTATAAGAGCTCTTTGTATATTTTTAATAATAGTTGTTTATCTGATAGGATTTTTGCAAAGATTTTATCCCAGTCTGTGGCTTGTCTTCTCATTCTCCTGACAGTGTCTTTTGGCAGAGCAGAAGTTTTTAATTTAATTTAATTTTTCTATTTTTTTATTAAGTCTTTTGTACATAGATCATAAATACATTCATGCCCATTTCAGTGTGTTGATTATTTGTACAAATTGGAATGCTTACATCATACTAATCAGGATAGCTTTCATCTCATTTACCCAATTATAGCATTAGGACATTTGTGGAGAGAAGTTTTTAATTTTAATGAAGTTCATCTTGTCAGTTATTTCCTTCATGGATCATGTTTTTGGTGTTGTATCTAAAAAGTCATTGCTATACCTAAGGTCATCTGGGTTTCTCCTATGTTACTGTCTAGGAATTTTATAGTTTTGTATCTTATATTAAACTCTATTATTTTAGCCCATTTGTGCTGCCATAAAAAAATATATAATTTATAAGTAATAGAAATTTATTTCTCACAGTTCTGGAGGCTTGGATTCTAAGATCAAAGTGCCAGCAGTTTTGTTTCTGGTGAAGAATCTCTTTTCCCCAAATGGAGCCTTGTTGCTACATCATCACATGACAGAAAGGGCAAACACTATATTCTCACACAGCAGAAGGGGGCAAATAGATGAAGGGTGTGTCCTTATGTGGCAGGAGAGATGGAAGAGCACAAAGGACCTAGCTAGTCCCCTGCAATCTTTTTATAAGATCACTAATCCTCTTCAATGAAGGTAGATTCCTAACGGCATAATTACCTCCTAAAGCCCCACCTCTTAATACTGTAGCATTGGGGATTAAGTTTCAACATGAATTTTGTACGGGATACAAAAATTCAAATCATGGTATATAAGATTTATTTTGAGTTAATTTTGTGAAGCATATAAGGTTTGCATCTAGATTCTGTTTTCTTTTTTTTTTAATATATGTATGTTCTATTATTCCAGCACCTTACAAAAAAAGATCATCTTAACTCCACTTTGTGCCTTTTTAAAATATCAGTTGAGGATACTTATGTGGATATTTTTCTAGGCTCTATTCTATTCCATCGATCAATTTGCAATATGCTTTCACCAGAAACACGTTTTCTTGATTATTGTAGATTTGTAGTACTTCTTAAAGTCGGGTAGTGTCAATCCTCCAATTTTGTTCCTTTTTAATGGTATGTAGGCTATTCTGGGGCTTTTGTTTCTCCATATAAACTTTTGAATTAGTTTACCAATACTCAGAATTGCTGGGATTTTGATTGGGATTGCAGTGAAGCTTTATATCGAGTTGGGAGGAGCTGACATCTTGACAGTATTGAGTCTTCCTTTCCGTGAACCTAGAGTATATCACTATGTATTCATTTCCTTGATTGTATTCATCAGAGTTTTGTAGTTTTCCTTATGTAGCTCTTGTGCATAGTAAGTATTTAATTTTTGAAGTGCTAATGTAAATGATATTGTGTTTTTAATTTTAATTCCATTTGTTCATTGCTGGTATATAGGAAAGTGATTGGTTTTTGTATACTAAACTTACATCTTGCAACTTTGTTATTAGTTCCAACTTTTTGTCAATTCTTTTAGATTTTCTACATAGATCTTTGTCTCTTAGGCTTCCTTAAAGTCTTTGTTTTGGTGTTATATAGTTTACTGCAATAGTTCTAGTTACAGATTTCTATCTCTCCTGCTTTTGTATGCATTATACTTACGCCATCTATGTATCTGAATATTTTAATCAATTCTGGAAAATTCGGGTATTGTCTTTCCCAATATTTCCTCTCCTCATTTATTTCTTCTCTTTTTATGGAACTCTGACTTGACATATTTAAGGCCTTCATTCTATCTAACTTTTTTTTTTTATTAAATCATAGCTGTGTACATTAATGCAATCATGGGGCGCCATACACTGGTTTTATAGACCATTTGACATATTTTCATCACACTGATTAGCATAGCCTCCCTGGCATTTTCTTAGTTATTGTGTTAAGACATTTATATTCTACATTTACTAAGTTTCACATGTACCCTTATAAGATGTACCACAGGTATAATTCCACCAATCACCCTCCCTGGATACTTTTTCTTCCATTCTTGTGATACTGCACTAAGAAGAACATATTCTAGCTCCATCCATGTAAACATAACAGAGGCAAAGTCTTTATATTTTTTATGGCTGCGTAATACTCCATGGTATACATATGCCACAATTAGTCAATCCATTCATGGGTTGATGGGCATGTGGGCTGCTTCCATGACTTGGCAATTATGAATTGGGCTGCAATAAACATTCTGGTGCAAATATCTTTGTTGTAAAATGATTTTTGGTCATCTGGATATATTCCTAGTAGAGGAATTGCAAGATCAAACACCAGGTCTACTTTTAGTTCCTTAAGTGTTCTCCAAATTTCTTTCCAAAAGGAATATATTAGCTTGCATTCCCACCAGCAGTACAGAAGTGTTCCCTTTTCTCCACATCCAGGCCAACATTTGTAGTTTTGGGATTTTGTTATATGGGCTACACTTATTGGAGTTAGGTGATATCTCAAAGTGGTTTTGATTTGCATTTCTCTGATGATTAAAGATGATGAGTATTTTTTCATGGGTCTGTAGGCCATGTGCCTATCTTCTTCAGAGAAGTTTCTGTTCAAGTCTCTTGCCCACAATGAAATGGGATCACTTGTTCTTTTCTTATTAATTAGTCTGAGTTCTCTGTGGATTCTAGTTATCAAACCTTTGTCAGAAGCATAACCTGCAAATGTCGTCTTCCATTCTCAGGGCTGTCTGCTTGCTTTACTTACTGTGTTCTTGGCTGTGCAGAAGCGTTTTAGTTTGATCAGATCCCAGTAATATATTTTTGGTGTTGCTTCAATTGCCAGGGGGGTCCTCTTTATGAAATATTCTCCCATGCCAATTTCTTCAAGTGTTTTCCCTGCGCTCTCTCCAAGTATCTTTATAGTTTCATGTCTTAAGTTTAAATCTTTTATTCAGTAAGAATCAATTTTTGTTAATGGTGAAAGGTGAGGGTCCAGTTTCAGTCTTCTACAAGTCGCCAGCCAATTCACTCAGCACCATTTGTTAAATAGGGAATCTTTCCCCCAATTTATTTTTTGATAGGCTTATCAAAGATCAAATAATGATAAGTGTCTGGGTTCATCTCTTGTTTCTATATTTTGTTCCATACATCTACCTTTCTATTTTTGTGCCGGTATCATGCTGTTTTGATCACTGTAGATTTATAGTATAGCCAGAAGTTTGGTAGCGTGATTCCTCCTGATTTGTTTTTATTTCTGAGTAATGTTTTGACTAATTAAGTTTTTTTCTGATACCATATAAAATGGAAGTACTATTTTTTCCAGATCTTTGAAGTATGAAAATGGTGCTTTATAGGGATTGCATTAAATTTGTATATTGCTTTGGGTGGTATGGACATTTTAGCAATGTTTATTCTTCCTAGCCATGAGTATGGTATGTTTTTTTATTTGTTAAAATTGTAATGGAAGTCTTAGCCATTGCAATCAGGCAAGAGAAGGCAATCAAGAGTATCCAAATGGGGTCAGAGGAGATCAAACTCTCACTCTTCAAAGATCTTATACCTGGAAATCTCCAGGGAGTCAATTACAAAACTCTTGGAAGTGATCAAGGAATATAGCAGTGTCTCAGGATACAAAATCAGTACTTACAAATCAGTAGCTTTTATATATACCAACAATAGTTAAGCTGAAGAAATAGCCAAGGACTCTATTCCCTTTACAGTGGTGCCAAAGAAGATGAAATATTTGGGAATTTACCTAACAAAGGGCGTGAAACATCTCTATGAAGAGAACTATGAAACTGTGAGAAAAGAGATAATTTTTTAAATGGGAAAGTTGAGTTCCATCTGCTTGAGGGCACTGAAAAATTTTGACTTCCAAAATATAATTCCTGTTTTGCTGTTGTTGTTCCTCGTGACTTCCTTTTTATATGAATATTTTCTTTAAACATATTGAAAGTCAATTTGACAAGCTGTCACTTCTGGCAAATGCCATTTGTTCCATTAGTAATTTCCTCCTTTTAAGAAACACTCTTAGTCATCATATCTTATTATATTAAACAGCTCCTTTTACCACTGGTAATATAACATTCTTGACTAACAGTTCTCACCCCAAAACAAACAAACAAATAAAAAAACATATTGAAACAAGAACTAGAGGACTAAAGGTACTTACTCAGAAAGAACAAACTTTTTCCTTGATAATGACAGTGACCAAACCAATTAAATAAACAGAAAAAGGGACACAATGAGTGCATTTTCATCTGAAATGGATGTTACCAATGAAATTTTGGGAACTTGAAATAAAAGGCCCAATACCCACCATGCAAGTTTAGCTTTTCAAGATACTTTACAGAGTTAGGACATTAAAGTGTTTGTTCCTGTATTGGAGCAACTCTTTCAACTAGTTGAAGCCCTAGTCACATCCCTTTGCAGACTGCAGTTCAGATAGGCTGTGGGAACGAAAAGTACAGGATGCCATGAGAGTGAAAATAGAGGTGATTAATCTTTTATGAGAGGATCAAGGAAACTTCACTGACCTTTGAAGTGAGACTTGATGCTAAATAGGTGTTTGCTATGTAAAGACTAAGGGTGAAGTATTCCTGGTAGAGGAAAAGGGCTGATCAAAAGCCCTGAGTCAGGAAGGCAGTAGAGGGAAAGTTAGTGAGGATAAAGTCTAGTTCAGAAGGAGAGATTGGTCTGACAACAGTGCTGGAAAGAACATGTAAAACCCTGGATGGAGGCTTTAAGCTATCTGGATTCTTCCAGTCCAATGGAAGCTGCTGAAAGTTTTGAAGCTGGAAATTAACATTTTTTTCTATTTTTTATTTTTAGAAAAATAACTTGGTGAATAGGAGGCAAAAATATTTATGGGGAGAAATTAGGCTATTCTTGTTGAAATTCAAGAATGCTTATTTACTCTTTCAATATAAATGAAGTGAGATACTACAGGAACACCACATGTGTTCAGTAACTGAGGGAGTGATATTCTTGCCTACAAGGACAGTAACACTACTTGAACAGCTGTTAATGTCTGTTGCCCTTAGGAAATTTATTTCATCAAGCCTACAGTGTTTCAACCCTTATTAACTTATTTCATAAGACATTATATATCTGACTGTGATCCATTCTCTCAGTGCTGCTCTGCTTTTTGCCTGAGCGTGGGACAACCGTTGTCTGTAGTCATAGTTTATAAATGCACAATTAAAGACATTTATCATATCTCTGAAAATGCCTCTTCACTCATAAAATTGACATCATATCCTTAAAAAGATGCTTAAAATACATGCTGAGTTACTGTTACAATATACTTAGAAACAAAAATAGAACTAAAAAGCTTTGAAGGAAATTTTTTAAAGCATGTACTTAGAATCGAACCGGCATGTGATCTCAAGTTCTGCCACTTACCACTTATTTGCACCTGAGTAAAGTACTTATCTTTTCTGAATCTCAGTATTCTCATCTGGAAATAAGGACATTAATAACTACTTCATAAAGCCATATATGAAATAGGTTTAGATAAGTGACTGACAATTAAGCATTTGATAAATGATAGGTACATAAATAATAAAAAAGTATGCTGTAGCTGACAAATGTGCTTAAAAATCTGCAACACAAATTATTTTATAAGATATATAAATGACTATATGAATATGGTAGGGCAAGAATGCCTATTAAATTTCATACTCAAGAAAATATATTAAGTTAAATGTAGTTCTCTTTGCTTAGTTAGCTTTATGTATTTGCTTGTATAATTATTAATTTTTGATTGTATTACTCAACTGGTAAACTTAAAATGTGAAGAGAATAAAATGTCAAAGATTGTTTAATTCAAATGCTTATGTTTTTGAAGGTTGCAAATCAAGGATTCTTTTTCCTTTTATTCTTTTGTGCATCTAGTATCAGTTATAACTTCTCTTTCTGAATCAGCCTTTACACAGAACCATTATATGATAAGCTCTTGTCTTGAACAACCTCAGCAGCTTCCCCAACACCTATATTTTAAATCCTGCTTAGATGGGTTTAAAATATGGTACTTTGTTAAGCTGTAAAACCGGCTTTTTGCTTTATAGTTGAGGGTTGGTTTGAATGTGTCATTTGACCTACATTGCAGCTCTGAATTTCCTTGGTTGCCCCAATGATGGCAGTTTCAATGATGTGGGTGTTTGCAGTGGAGTTGCTCCTAATAAGGAAGTAACGCTATTGTCTTTCAGACATCATTCAGCCTGAAAAGTACTATTTTTCCCACCTAGAGCTATAAATGTCTATAAAATCTTTTCTTCTGGCAGCAGCAGCAGTAGCGGAAAAAAAAAAAAAAAAAAAAAAAAAAAAGGAAGGAAAAAAAAGTTCTAGTAGACTTGCAGCTTTTATAGTTTGGGGTATTATGGTTCCAGGATAAGGCTCACCCATTCTTCCTTCAAAACTTACATGTATATTTGTATATAAAGAGCTGATAGCTAAATACTGCTGAAAGTACTTGATTTATTAATGTATGGTATTCATCCAGTATGTCCCAAAATATAAGACTTTAGTCAACAAAAGCTGGATCAAGAGCAAACTGATCTGCCTGAACCTAAAATAAGGCCTTCTGCTCCTTGCCCCTTAATTGAAGACAAATGGGCTAGCAGTGGCTGATTATAAAACCCACATAAGGAATAGGAAGCTTTCATTCAAACACTTTCCTTGTGGTTTATATAGCACATACAGGCTCTACCAGCATGTGTTTAAGGAAGAGAAATCCCCTGACCTGATTCTTACTTTGAGGGAAACTAACCCAGTCCACTAATATATTTTATGACCAATAAAAATAGGGATATTAACTTCTTGTTAAAATGGAGGAGTAGTGGGGCCAAATTTCCCTACTTGAGATTAGAATGTGAAGAGAAGAGTAGAAAGCCTTCACATATAAATGTTATGTGGATTCATCTAGAAACAGGAGTAAAAAAAACACAGTGATACACTTACAGTTTCTAAAGTTTTTGCAGTTAAGACAGACCGTAATTCTAAAGACTAAGTATGAATACTAATAGTTCCTTAATTTTATTGCATTACCATTTAATTCACAATTTTGAAGGAAATAACCCTTACATTAGGTGACACATTAATTATTAATACAGGATTCAACTCAGTTTTCCAAATGTTAAAATGAAAAAAAATTAAAAGGTGATTCTTAGAACAAGTATCTCCAATACTCTGTGAAGGTATACTGGGAAGTATATACATATATGTCCTGTCTGGTGGGAATCACATTCTCTCTTTCCTTTCTCTCCCTCCCTGCTCATCCCCATCCCTTATTTCTCACTAATAAACTCCTTGCTGTGGCCAGCTAGTTGAAAGAAACCATAATCCCTGGAAATAAGCTTATACTAGATTCAAACTACAGAAAAACAGGTTGGGGAAAAAAAGAGAGAGAAGATTTCTTGTGAAGTAAGAGCATTATCCTGCCCACTCCTGGCAAAGTGTTCTGCCAGCAGCATATTTGGATTCACACTGTGGGTTTAATTCTTTTCATTTAATACTTCGGTTGACCTTATAAAGCCAAAAAAAAAAAAAAAAAATGCTGCTGGCACTGCTGAAAAGTTCTAACTGATTTGTATGGACTCTATGGGCATTTTAACCACTAAGCGATAGATGAAGCTGGGTGCAACTAACATAGGCTAACAATTTTCTCAAGGTAAGAAACTTGGTGTGGTGTCATTAAGCCCTTATACTTATGAGACGATACTCATGTAAATTGATGTTCTGTGAGGAAAACTTACCTTAGATTTTAATGTGATGGTCAGTAACTAAGAAAAAAATGAAGAGTTGGTGTTTTTTTTTCTTTCTTCTTTAATTTTTCCCCCACTTCCATTGGTTAAGTGGTCAAAAATATAATAGTAAAATATAGCACTTTTGTGAAGAGACTGGTAATAGCCTAAGATACATATCATTTAAAAAAGGAAAATGGTCTTAATCTGCTATACTTTAAAGGAATTTTAAAAAATCGCTGTATTCATTAAAGATTCATCATTTTAAATGCGCATAGAATTTCAAGTATGAATTAAGTCTACTTTTGTGCTTAAGATTTCATTAGATATAAATTACATTCAATTTCAAGTACTACTTATATATAAATATAATGTAAAATGTCCAAACACTCCATGAAGGCTTTTTAACTTTAATTTCTTTGTACTTCTTCAAAATCAAATTGCACTTCCTTATATTTTTATAAGTGTGAATTTGACCTCATTGAAAATATTGCAAGAGGGACTTTACCTAACAAATGCAATCAGTGTAACCTGGCTTATTGTACCCTCAATGAATCCCCAACAATAAAAAAAAAAAAAAGAAAAAGAAAATATGGCCACTTAACATCTTGAATCCTCTTTCATGCTTTGAATCTGTCATGATAAATATTCTGTACATATTTAGTCTATAAGCAGAGCTGTAAAAGCCTTATGTATATAATCTGTATCTTCACTATTTTTAAGATATGAAAAAAGAAGCAAAATAACCCTTTCCTGTGGAGTTTCCACTTCAAGCTTCCATTCTCAGCACATAGGAAACGCTGTTGCCACTGTTGAAAGTAAAGGCAAGCACTCACATAACATCACTTGTTCTTGAAATTTAAAATGTCGGTCACTATTTTTAGTACCAACATCCTATGTCCTTTGCCAGGTTTAATTTCTCTTTTGATTCATTTGAGAACAGGGTCATCTTTTTATATTCCTTTGATGTTTTTATCAAAATTAATAGTTTGCTTAGGAATGAATCATTTTCTGACTATCTTGGCCCTTTGCTCCCTAAAGTTTTAGAAACATTGTCAATTGGATCAGAGTTGAAAACCCAGAGAAGACAATTATCAAAGAATTAAAATTCTTTCTTGAAAGACTAAATTGACGTTACCTACTACTTATATAAGGAGACTATATTGTGTATTAACTCTGAAATCTGTACTTGGAAAGCTTATTCTAGTGTGTTTCATTGGAATTTAAATTCATGACATTAGAAAAATATAAATTGTAATTAAACATTAAAAGTACTTCTTGTGGTTATTATATATTTCTTACGTATTCCATGTTAAATGTGACCTATAAATCTGTTAAATTAAATGGTGGAGAGTAAATTTACTTTTACTCTCTGCAGAAACATTTCAATTACTCCAGTTGTGACTGAAGAATTTCCTAAATGCCTATATATCTTTGGAAAAATTCAATAACACTTTAGTTAGAAAGCTATAGGGAATCAATTTTACTACAGATTCATAAATAAATTTTTCATTGAATTCAGGAGATAATTAAGTAGTGAAAAGATACAAATTAGTAAAATCTTGGCAG
This sequence comes from Loris lydekkerianus, assembly GCA_963574355.1. Lineage (NCBI taxonomy): Eukaryota > Metazoa > Chordata > Mammalia > Primates > Lorisidae > Loris > Loris lydekkerianus. Next base: position 36,214 of record CAUYPK010048557.1, on the reverse strand, counting down.
TTGTTAGGTAGCTTTAACTTTTTTGTTTGGGAGTAGAAATTGACTTAAACTTTTTTTTTTAAATTATTTTATTTTATTTTATTTTATTTTATTTTATTTTATTTTTTTTTATTATAGATAAAAATATGCACCATAGATGTGGCCCGACCCATTACCCTCCCTCCACCCAAACCTCCCCCCCTCCCTTTCCCTTTCCTTGGTCCTTTCCTCATAGTCTTGTGGTATAGTTGGGTTATAGCCTTCATGTGAAAGCTATAGTTTAGCTTCATAGTAGGGCTGAGTACATTGGATACTTTTTCTTCCATTCCTGGGATACTTTGCTAAGAAGAATGTGTTCCAGCTCCATCCACAATTAAATCTTTCTTCTTCATTTATAGACATAATAATCTTTAAAAACGTAGATCAAATATTACTCTGATGACCTCCCATAGCCATAAGACAAAGAATTGAATTCTTTAACTTATTGTACAAAATCCTTCATGATCTGGCTCCTGCCTGGCTCTGTTTCCCATGATATTTTCTTTCCCACTTCAGTCTAGACTCAGGCCATCTGTCTTTACCTGAGAATCTTTAGGAAGTAGGTGTTTCCCTGCATGGAATGTTCTTACTTCAGGTCTCGCTTTTCAATCTTACCTTAAATGACACTTTCTCAGAAATGCCTTCCTGGACCAAACTAAAGTAGTAACAGTCACTCTCAATCACTTCAACCTATTATAATTGTTTGTGTGGAATTTATAGCCTCCAAAATGTTTTGTATTTTACACATTTACTGATTCTTATCCACCTTCATATACACAAAAAGCTCCATTTTCTCCCCAGAGATTTGCTTGTTCCCAAATTTGAAATCTTTGAAACAATGAATGTGTGAAGGATGAAGTGAATAGAATCTGTACTGTTGGTTTTCAAGTGTCAGGCAATATTAAAGTATTTGAAGTTGTCAGGCTCCCATAGATCCTCATTCTATTTGACACTTCACTGAGATAAACACAAGTGGTATGAAATTTTTATATAGTCATATGTCACTTAATGACAGAGATATGGTCTGAGAAATGTGTTGTTAGGTGATTTTGTCATTATGTGAACACCGGAGAGTATACATATACAAACCTAGATGGTATAGCCTGCTATACATCTAGGCTGTGTGGCATAGCCTGTTGCTTCTAGGCCATGTGGTATTGAAAAGCGTAGACAGTTTAGAACACAGTGGGAAGTATTTGTGTATCTAAACATTAAAACATAGAAAAGATACTGTAAAAATATGACATTACATGATCTATCATTGAGGGAAATATCATTAATCTATGCATGACTATATTAGAATGAGGGTGTGGTTATTTCCATTGTATCACCTCTCTTTCCTCTACTTCCTTTCCTGAAGTCTCCTTGGTGGTAGCAAATCTCTGGAACCAGACCTATAATACCATTTGGTATATGTGACTGCTCTTAGAAACGTGTGTTGAAAGGCAGCCAGGCTATTTGATAATTGTTTAGTAGCTGTCTTTCTTCACTGAACAACAGTGAATAGTAACTTTGATCTCTGCCACCAAGAAACAAACAGAACCCATCAGAAATTTAAGCCCTGAAAATGATTTTCACATTGACTGGTATACTGATTGCTTTTGAAGCTCACCTGGTTTGTACAATGAATATTTACCTATTTATTTCAAAGTACATATGAAATCATTTTTATGATTAGTGAGAATAATTTGTAAAACAATCCTGTCTTTTTGTTCTTGCTTCTCACACTTTAACCCAGGGTTCCTCAAACTACAGCCCGTGGGCCACATGAGGCAGTGTGATTGTATTTGTTCCCGTTTTGTTTTTTTACTTCAAAATAAGATATGTGCAGTATGCGTAGGGATTTGTTAATAGTTGTTTTTTTTAAACTATAGTCCAGCCCTCCAACGGTCTGAGGGACAGTGAACTGCCCCCCTGTTTAAAAAGTTTGAGGACCCCTGTTAACCTCATGGTGTTTTCCTCTGTGTTCCAATGCAACAAAATGGAAGTAAGAAAGAGTATTTTGGTTTTGTTCATTTTATTCACCTGAATGTGTATCCAGAGTGAAAGCACAGGAAGTATTTTTTAAGGAAAAATGTTAAGTTGTATTCTTGGTAAAGTATCTTATCAAAAGCTTAAATAATGAAGGTGAAAGTTAGTATTCTGCGAGCAGTGTAGTTTTATACAAAGCCCCCCTGTCCATCTTGCTATTTATTTTCCACAGTTGATGAAAATCTTAAAGAAAAGGAAGCTCTTATTAGTATTATGCTAATAGTCCTTACTCTAATGCTTCATGGAACACTATACCTAAATGTGAGAGAGAAATGAAGCCAGCAATTCAAAATATTATTGCAGTAGCCGTTTTTTAAATAAGCACTTCTCCAGAAAGTAATAAAAAAAGTGTTTAGTCTCAAGTAGGTATCTAAAATTGGTCTTCTCTTGCTATCAAGTATTGAAACTAATTTTCTGGGTGAATTTAAAATTAATTTTTATACTTCATAGACTCGGTACATCGTGGCACTTTGACTTAATCATAGCATCTATATTATAGCCCTTTCTATTTCTTTGGAGCATCAAGTAAAGAGTGTATATAACCTTTGGCTCATATCTAAGAAATGAATTTCTAAGTATAAAAAAATAGAAAACTCTTGAAAGTAAGAAACTTGACCAAGAATTTCATGAGCAAAACCAACTCAAGAAGGTATTTGGATTTCCAAGGAAATACCTGCTATAAGCTGTGATATAGTGTCATTGGATGCTTCAGACTTGTAGGCTTTTGGAAAATGTGTGTGCAAATAAATAAACAACACAGCATAAGTATTGTAACTAGATAAATTGTTTAAACTTGGTTAGCATAAAATCAATTAAGGAAATGACTTACATTATTCCATCTTTTCTAAACAGTGTTTCTTTACAGTTATTTATAAGAAGGCTTAGGACCACTGGTACTTTATTTCTCTCTTGTCACCATGATTGAGCCCTATTTTGTTAAAGTCTGAAAATTGAATATTTTTAACTCTAAGACTAACATTATGGGAAAAAATTTAAAGCCAATTTGGTAATAAGTGTGATGTATAAAAATATTTAGAATTTAAATATTTCTCTTTATAGACAAAATCATTTATTTTTATTGTATTATAAATCCATTTCCTGCTATGGGTAAATAATTCATTTTATATTATGAACATATTTTCTTCCAAAGTACATTATTAAAATTAGTAGGCATAAAGTATAATTGTTGAGCAATATTTCATTACCTATTATTAATAAGTATTTAACTTCCCAGTTTCAGATTAGTTATAATTAGTTAACTAATGATGTATAAATTATTAGGTCAAACTTGGTAATTTTATTTGGATAAGTATTATATGGTTAATTTAAATGATTAAAATTTAATTTAATTGCTATTCAATATTTAATATTTTATTGCCTATCAATAATAAATAAGAGCCATACAAACCTAATTTTCAGAACTATGTGTGTTCTATTTAAAATAAAATTGGGTTTGCATATGTGAGTATATACATTTATACCTAGATAGACATCTGAAAATATTTAGTATTTCTCCTAACCTAGTAATTTTTGTAACTTTTTTCACATAGGTAAATCCAAAATTCTATTCACATGCAGTATGGACACACAGTGAATAGACAACAGTATTTTTCAACTTTTTTTTGTCTCACAGCTCACTTCAACCTATAGTTAGTTATGCACGCACTTAAATTATTCTGAAAGAAAAAGAGTTAAAAGAAGAATATACTTATGTGCTTTGAATTTTTTCAGAAAATAATTTAATTAATGATCTTTTAAAATTTTAATGGCACACCTAAGATCCTCTCATGACATACCCACTGAAAATCACTGGATTGGAGAGAGGTTATGAAGTAATATATAACTTGAATTCTTATTTATGTTGCCATAAAATCATTTTATTTTGGTCTCATTTGTAAAAGCTTTCTGTAGGGACTCTTCAATTCTAAAGAATCCTTTAATCTTTAAAAAATATGTCTCATAATTTCCTTGCAACTTAATACTAAAAAAAAAATTGAACATTTTTTCTTGATCATTGTTATTGTACTGACAGTAAATGTGTGCTTTTGTGTTTTTATCTATATGGATAAATACATGTTCAAATTCAAGTACTAGTGTTTTAGAGAAATAATAAGCTACTTATGTTCTGCTTCCTTTTAAATGTTAGTAATAAAGAAACAATTAGCCTAAATATAAAGCAACATAGTGAAGGGAAAAATTCTTATGGGTCCCTTGAGAAAGACCTAGTTAGCTTTTTATGTGTCTAATTTTTACCATTGAGTATATAACTGTCTTTATTTTTTTTTTTTTACAATTTAGCTTATTTGTAATGCTAACAGGTAAAGTAGAAAAACAATCATTAAGAAAATTAAAACAATGGGAAAGCATTAGAAAGGGAAAACTCAGTTCCCACATAACCTATATATTTGGATTATTTCCTTATGATATTTTAAATGTTCCATATGAATATTTTTATTTTAAAAATGCTGAAGTTATCACAAATCTAAAGCTAATACTTCTGATCTTTCTTCTTCAATCCCTACACCTAATCTTTTAATCCTAAATGCTTGATCAAAGTGTCTGCCTTTCTCCATATAATTTATTGGCTGAATTAATTTGAATAGTTAATTAATTCCAAGGGTCAGTATTTCTTTGATTTCTAGGGTATTTTCTCCAAATGTGCATTGATCATGTGTCAATTACTTTTTTCACGTATAGGCCATAGGCTCTGCATAAGTGTCTATATATTTTCAGCTTGGATTTACACATTGTAATTTTCACTGGTTTGATTTTACTGATCCAGGCCCTCCTTGACCCTGAAGGAGCAAGCTTTCAGCTGTTTTCTACTGGAATTCTCCCCCTTCACCATCGCAGCTCAGTGGGCACCATCATATTTACAAGAACATTCAGTTTTCTGAAACTGTGCAGACCAGTGGTTCTCAACCTGTGGGTTGCGACCCCTTTGTAACAATGAAAATACATCACGGCATTAGGAAGGTTGAGAACCACTGGTGTAGACACTGTTATAAAGATACTGTGTAGATACTCTGTAGAAGAATATCTTTGACTTTTTCTCTTATCCTGTAATGGAAAATAGTTGATAATTGATCAATGGGTTTATTTTCTTCCATCATTCAAAATATGTTCTGCAGTAATTATTTCCTCCTGAGAGATAATTCTCTTATCAGTTAAGAAGGATGGATTTGACAGGGTGAAATATTTTAAGTAGAAATTAATCACTGTTAAACCACATCAAAAAATTCATCACCATGGTACTTTGAGTACAGTCCATTACCCCATATCTAAAAGTGATCTCAAAATTTCTTGGGTGTTAGTGTAATTTTTTACTTTCTTGTCATTAAAAATTCTTTTCTTTGCTAACTGCCTTGAGATATTTTTCAAATACCATATACTTCACACATTTAAAGTATATAATTCAGTGATCTTTAGTATGTTAATAGAGTTGTGCAACTGCCACCAAAATCAATTTTGCAACATTTCATCGTCCTAAAATGAATCACAGTACCCATTAACAATTGCCTATCATTCTGTCCCCAACCTTTCCCCCTCAGCTATAGACAATTACTGATTTGATTTCTGTTTCCATATGTTTCCCTATTCTGCATATTCTATATAAGAGGAATAATACAATAATGAATTGTTTTATGACTGACTTTTTACACCAGCACAATATTTTCAAGGCTCATCCACATTTAAACAAATAGCAATACTTCATTTCTTGGTATTACAGAATAATATTCCATTAAGTGGATATACTTAGTTTTATTTATCTGTTCATCAGCTGATTGTCATTTAGACTGTGTCTACTTTTTGCCTATTATAGTATTACTGTGAACATTCATTTACAAATTTGTGTATAGATTGTGTTTTTAGTTATTTAGGAATGGAAATGCTAGACCATGACTGGGTGTGGTAGCTCAAGCCTGTCATCCTAGCACTCTGGGAGGCCGAGGTGGGTGGATTGCTTGAGCTCAGGAGTTTAGATCAGCCTGACCCAGAGTGAGACCTGGTCTCTACTAAAACTAGAAAAATTAGCCAGGTCTCTACTAAAACTAGAAAAATTAGCCAGGTTTGGTGGTAAGGACCACCTACTTAGGAGGTGGTTCCAGCTACTTAGGAGACTGAGGCAAGAGAATCACTAGGAGGCTATGGCACTGTATCCCAGACACAGAGTGAGATTCGGTCTAAAAAAAAAAAAAAAAAAAAAAAAAGAGGAAAAGAAAATGCTGGGTCATATTGTAACTCTACATGCTCTACATGTAACTTTCTGAGGAACTGTCACACTTTCCAAACTGGATGCCCCATTTTATTCTCCTTAAGTAATGTATAAGGGTTCCAATTTCTCCACCTTCCTTACCAATGCTTGCTATTATCTGACTTTTTGATGATAGCGATCTTAGAGTGTGTAAAGTGGTATGTCATCATGGTTTTAATTTGCATTTCTATGATGACTAATGATGTTGAACATATTTTCATGTGCTTATTGGCTATTTGTATATATGCTTTGGAGACACACCTGTGTATATGCTTTGTTAATTTTTAAATTAGTTTGTCTTTTTATTATTGCTATAAGAGTTCTTTATATATACTAGATACAAGTCCCTTATCAAATATATAATTTTCAATTATTTTCAACAGTTCTGTGGATTGTTATCTTTTCATTTACTTGATAGTGTCATTTGAAGTGTGATAGTTTTTAAATTTTGATAAAGTCTAAATTATTTGTAATTATTTTAGCTTGTTAGCTTTGGTATTATATCTGAGAGATTATTGCCTAATCTAAGGTTACAAAAATTGGCTCCTATCTTTTCTTTTAAGTTCTGTTATGGTTTTAGACCTTAAATTTAGCTCTTTGATCCATTTAGAGTTAAACTTTGTACATGGTATGAAGTAGTAGTCAACTACATTCACACACACACACACACACACACACACACACAATTGCCCCCAGCACCACTTGTTGTTTAAACTATTTCCCCGCCCCCCCTTTGAATTGCCTGGCACTCTTGTGAAAAAAAGAAATTGATCATAAAAGTAAGTAGACTCTTAATTCTACTCATTAATCTGTATGCCTATCTTTATACCAGTCCTACACTGTTATATTTTGGTTATCCAGACTGAGAGAACGTTAAATAAATATGGGGAGGCAGTAGCTTTGGGCTTCCCCAAGTGGCTGTGTCTTCCAAACTAGATGTTCAGCCATGAAACTGTTACAGCAATTATTGGCTTTTGTTTGACATGAGGCCTTTAAGCCAGGGTGACTCCCACATCTGGCCAATGTTGAGATTTGTTTGTTGTCTGGAAGGTCAACAAAAATTCCTCCTGAATCACTATGTATACTGCTAAACAGATTCTCACTGGAGAGGAAATCTACTGCTGCCCTGCTAGCATGCTGTGTTTGTCTTCTATTACTCAGAAAGAATCTGAGGCCATGTATAGACTATGGTGATCTTGTGAGTCTGAACGTCCCAACAGCCAAAGATGCAGATTAGGACTGGGCCCAGACATGGAAGCAGAAGGTTGAAAGAGAGTTTAAGCTGCTTGCCATTTGTCTGTGAGGAACTGCATTTCACATATACTTGCACAGTAGGTTTGTAATTAGGCAAATGTAGGTCACCTGTATTGATTTACTGTGAACTAATTGAGCTACCTTGAGCAAATCCCTTAACCACTGAGCCAAGCTTCTTCAAATGTAAAACAGAGAAAATTATAATTGATATTCTCAATGGTTTATGCCGAGTTGAGCATTCTATGACTTCTATAAGATAGTTCACACTATAGTTTGATACTTTCTTACATTCCTGAAAATGTGAGGAGAAAGGTGTTTCGGATGATTTTCTCTATGGAAAAAATAATATAGAGCAGGGGTCCTCAAACTACGGCCCGCAGGCCACATGAGGCAGTGTGATTGTATTTGTTCCTGTTTTGTTTTTTTACTTCAGAATAAGATAATGTGCAGTGTGCATAGGAATTTGTTCATAGTTTTTTTTTTTTTTTTTTTTTAACTATAGTCTGGCCCTCCAATGGTCTGAGGGACAGTGAACTGGCCCCCTGTTTAAAAAGTGTGAGGACCTCTGCTAGACAGAACATTCTCGTGGTGAGAGACTAGATATTAAGCTACTGTATGATCATTGGAATTATAATTTTGAATACTGAAGATTCTTGTTTTGTGTGTTCCTGTGTATAATGTAATAATATAATACCTATTTCTACATACATATATATGTCTATGTATATGCATGCACGCATATATATCATTATGATAATGCTTCTGATTGAATCAGTATCAGTGGTTTTAACTTTGGCTATTCTGCTAATTTATGTTTAACAATAGGTAATAAACACTTCCTTAAAACTTGAGTTTCCTCATCTTCACAGTACAAGTTTTGTATCACATTTTTCTTTCAACTATAAAATTATGTGATTGATTACATAAGATTCTTCAAATCAATGCATGCTTCTTTGACTATTTAGGCCAAAGAAAGTATCTCTCTCTAATACACATTTCCAGAGAATTTGCCGAATTGAATTTTTAAGCCATTTCTTCTCAGAAACATGATCTCCAACAAACATCCTTTTAGATATTTTTTCCATTTCTTATTGGCCCTAATACTATTAATCTTAGCCCCATTATGGGGCATAGTCACTTATGCAGCATCTTGTGTACAGCTGATGAAAAATCCTATCAATATAAATTATATTGAAGATTGCCAGCTTGCTTTTTTATTCATTTGTTGTCATCTCTTTGGAAAGATATTAATGTATACACATGTATAAAAATTTACTCTCTGAAAACATTAAATAACATTTGGCCATTTATGTTGCTGTACTACTCTGAGTATATGTTTCTGAATATTTACTATGTGGCTGAATAATTACTCTGAGTTCTCCTCTTACCCCAAATAACACAGAAACCTGTACTCTAAATGAAAATCCAAAAATATTATTTGTCATGATGTACAGATATGTATACCATATATAGGCATACAGTAAAATCTATAATTTTTCTTGATAGATTTTCTTTATCATTAAGCTATGAGACTGATCAGTTTTTTAGTTTCCTGCCTACTTGATTAAGGAAGCTCTCATAAGGTAGAAAATGAAAGGGACTAAGTCAAGACTACAAAGTGTGGTTTGTAACTCCCATTCGGGACAGTATTGGTAGTTATACTTTCCAAAACATAAAAAATTAGTGACAGAGGCAGGAAGAGGAAAGAATCTTTTTTACCTGCACAATCTTTTATATTGTCTACATGCTATTTTGTAGCCTGGAATATTAATTAAAAATTGTGGCTACTAACATCACTCAAATATCTCTGGCTAAACACGACATTTACCCTATTTCATAAATCCAAAGGTGCCACTTTCCCCTCACATTGTAACATCTCTGAAATGTTGTATCATTTTGCAACTAATTGGCAGTAATTTTCTTGTTTGCTGGAACATAGGATAACATTGTATCTTATTATCAATTCATCATGGATTCAGACAAATTTGGTATATTCAAAAGGCATATTCAAGGTAGATAGGAAATGACAGACTTCAAATTGCACAATATGTCATAGGCTTATTTCAAATAGGAATATAGCCCTAAAAATGTACTGGTTAATCATCCCATCATGATTGGGGTTTGACCATACATGTATGTGCATTTTTACCTTTGTCTTCTACTTCAAAACAGGTGTACTAGCACAGTATGAATTCAATACTCATGGTAAAGAGTCCCCTTGAAAGACTATCTTTTTATATTTAATATGTGGGCAAAGAAATAACAGAAAAAGATAAATATCCTCTCCAAATGCAAAGAAAATTACATTCATATAAATACCTCTTATTACCTTTTCCTCAGCTCGGCAGAAAATATGAAGTAGGCTTAAATGTTCATTTTATGTGGCTCTCAAGGTACTGTTCTCATAAGGGTAAAATGAGAAACAGTAAATTATTTTGAAGTTTAATAATAAGAGCAAAAAAAAGACACATATTTATGAGAGTAGAAATATTGAGTAGCATTTGACCAAAGGATCTTGAAACTTATTTGAATTGATTTCCCTTAACCTAGTGTAAATAAAAATGATTTATCAATAAAAGTCTATTTCCAAAAGTTTTTTGTCCTGTTTTTACTGTTCTCTTCAGAAGTATTCCTTTTCTTATGAACAGTTTGGAATATGGTCTTCTTATCACATAAAACTGTCGGCACCTTGCAATATCAGACATGGTTTTCTTTCTAGAAGTTTTAGAAGATGTCATTATGTGTCATTCTAGACAAATAAGATGTGTTTGGCTCAAATGTTTTCAAAATCCCCAAGGAAAGAAATAACCTGTTGATTATATTATGACTTGCTTGGGGAAATGGAAAGTCACAGCTGTGATAATGCTAAGTCTCTGCCAGTCACATTTGATTATGCAGCGTACTTGCCTTTGGCCTTCTCTCTGCCATTTGGAGAAGCAAGTAAATATGGCATTAGTCAGTAAACCCTATCCATTGCTTTTTGGATATATCTAAATACAATGAGAATTATCACAACATGGTCAACCAGTGTACTAACTATTTTTCATAAATGCCTTGTGTCCTGAATGGAAAATTGAATTGAGCTGGAGTGAGAACTGTGTTTTCCACAATCAGAACGAGATGAGCCAGTATATATTTTCTTATTTCTTTTTTCTTTTTCTTTTTGTTCTTTTTTTTCCCCCTTTCCATTTATCTTTTACTTTCAATTTATTTATGGTACTTACTCAAATAGGTGTGTAAAGTGTTATTAGTTTTAATAGCTTCTGGTAGAAAAAAAATTTTAGAGCTCCATTCTAATGTGAAAATACATCAATGAGTGGCATCTTTCACTGAACAGTTGTAGATATATACTAGCCTTAGCAAGAAAGAGGATATTGGTTTTTTTTTTAACATTTTATTCCATAAATGTGCATATTTGTACCAGTCATTGCATAAAGCTCTGGGGATTGCTCAGCATTTTCAAAGGGTAGAGGTAGGTGTTGTTTTGTTTTTGACTTATCACTCTTTTTACCAACTTCATAGAAGATGTTTCCTTAGAGTAGAATGAAATCAGTAAATTTAAAGAAATTTATGAGGCCGAAATCAAATTGGAAACTTCATGCATCACCTTTTGAAGGTGATGAAACTTTCATCTAATCTAGCTCCATCTCAATTGATCTCCATCTAATTGGCTGTGGAAGAGAAACATACTCTGTACTGAGTAAACATGTCTGTGCTTCAACATCAGCTCCATTTAGGAAGGGGGAAACTGAATACAACACTTAATAAAGCTGCTGTAAAAATGTTAATGCAAAAAAAAAAAAAAAGTTAATGCCAGCCACATACACAGAGGGTGGCGGGTTCAAAAGTGGCCTAGGCCAGCTACAACAACAATAACTGCAACAACAACAACAGTAACAAAAATAGCTGGGCATTGTGGCAGGCACCTGTAGTCCCAGCTACTTGGGAGGCTGAGGCAAGAGAATTGCTTAAGCCCAGGAGTTTGAGGTTGCTGTGAGCTGTGATGCCATAGCACTCTACCAAGGGGGACAGTGTGAGACTCTATCTCAAAAAAAAAAAAAAAAAAAAAAATGTTAATGTGGGACTGGCTTGGTGGTTAACACCTATAATCCTAGAACCCTGAGAGGCAGGCTAGATGGGATGATCTCAGGAGTTTGAGACCACCCTAAGCAAGAGTGATACCCTATCTCTAATAAAAATTGAAAAATTTGTCAGGCACTGTGGCAAATGCCTATAGTCCCAGGTACTCCAGAAGCTGAGCAAGAACATCACTTGAACCTAGGATTTTGAGGTTTCTGTGAGCTAAGCTGATGCCACAGCACTGTAGTCTGGGCAACAGAGTGAGACTGTGTCTCAAAAAAAATGTTAATGTGTTCCAGTTTAAAGATGCAAGCTTATTAAAATTTTACTTCCCTAGAAGTATCCATAGCATCTAGTTTGGGTTTACAGAAACTTTGAGACATATATCACATACTTTCTCTTATAATCAAGAGAGTAATTGTATCATTTGCATAGAAGTCCTTTTTATCTCTAATAGATTTTACATTTTAAAAGGAAAATACCATGTCTTAAAAAGCTTTATTTTACAGAGAATAATTATACTATCTCCTTGAAGGAAAGAGGTCTTTTTAAAAATCTAATTAAATAGAAGTATTACTAATTTCTGTTCTTGGTGGTCTCACAGATTAAATACTTCAGTCTGCAACATTTGCAGAACAGTCATGTAGAAATGGAAAGGAAACTGCTTCTAAAAATGCAGAGTAAAAATATGAATGTGGGATGGGAATGATACTAGGACAGCTGAAGAGGTTTCCGTATGCTGAGATGAAATCTAGCTTATTCAAAGCTGTAATGAATTGCTATGGGGACATATTGGCCTTCTTGTCACCATAAGTGTTCAATCAGTCTGGACAAGCATCCAGGAGAAATTTTCTAGAAAGGACTTAATCACTTGTGGCTGGTCTACTTGATTTTTTTTTAAAATTTTTAACCCCTGAATCATGATTATAAGGGAAATAAATATAATATATAATTTATATATATATTATAAAATTAATTATACATGTGTGAATATATAATTAAAAACAAACACCTATATACAATATAGCAGCATTCCATTACAGATAATTTTCTTCATAAACAATAACCATTTTAACAGTTTTGAAATAAGTTGGTGAAATTCACAAATATGGTCTCATTGAAGCCCCTTTTTAATTGCCATGAAGCAACCCTTTATTGTTTACTCATTCTTCTCTCTTATTTGACATATCATTCTGACATGTATGGTTTACTGGTTTTCATGTCTCAGTAAAGTCAGAAAGATCACCATGATAAAAGATAGTGAGAACTTGGCCACATATAGCAGCATGAAACATCTAATAGCGAAACAAATTTATAATTAGAGAGAATTATAAAATTTTGTGATAACTTAAAGGGATCAGATGAAAGAAAATGCTTGTTCTGTGAAGTCCCAGGGGAAAGAATTAGGAAAAATGGGGTCAAAGCTGAAAGAGATATAGGTTTCTGTCGAATATAAGGAAGATATTTTTAACATATGAGTTTTCTGAAAATAGACATTTTTGCCTCAAGTAGTTTCCTTTTACTAGATATTTTCCAGCACAAAAATGCGAAACCATGTAATAAAGAAATTATAGAACATGTCCTAGGGTTTGATATTATTTTAGTTTTATTCTTTAAATGCATAAGCTTTTTAAAATTTACTTCTATATATCACCACATTTTGTGATGAGTTCACAGGCATGAGATTTGACTGTGTATTATAGCATTGAGTTAGATGTTGAAAAAGGAAGAATTATCCTTTATTTCTGAACTAGTTGAATCTATTTATTTCTTTATTCCAGACACGTTATATAACATATAATTGAAAATGGAAGGATTGATAATTAGGCCAGCTTTCTTTTTTAACTCATTACAGCAAATAAAATCTGTGTTGAAGTTTCAACTGATTGAAAGTGAAACTGTGGTAGGGTGAAAGGGAGGCAGAAATGACATTAAAGTTAGACCAGTTAAAGAAGAGTGCAAGTATCACTTGGAGGAATTTGAATTTGGTAACAAGTAATACTGTGAGCTATTGATCAGAACAATAAGGTTATAAAATAAGATAAATCCATTGGTAATGTGCATGAACTCTTAAAAGGGGGGAAGTAATCATGGAAGTATTTTTTAGGGCTAAGAAACTGTGGATATTGCCCTAATTCTTGCAAGTAGAGGCATGGAGGAAGAATTTGCATAATTTTAAGATTTACTATACTAGGATGAGGAGTATAGCTGAGAATTGGGGGATGGAGAATAATTTTTTCACTTATAGTTTCCCTAGCCTCTAAATAAGTTGTCCTATTAGCATAAAAATTCTCATTAATATTTACTTGATTATCTCAAGTTGCCAAATGTATTAGTACAGCAGTCCCCAACCTTTTTGGCACCAGGAACTACTTGCGTGGAAGACAATTTTTCCATGGATAGAGGAGGGAATACGACAGGACATGGAGCTTAGGCAGTGATGTGAACAGTGGGGCGTGGATGTAAATACAGAAGAACCTCCATAGTTGACCACTTCCCTACATCTATCACCTCCTAAGCTGACCAAATTTTTATAGACAGGACACATACCACATGTACGTATCAGTATCGTAGGCCTAGTTCTTTAGGTTGGCCATCTCTGTATGTTGGCCAGTTTGTTACAGTTCCCTGGGTGATCATCTTCCAGAGGTTTTACTGTACAGATGAAGCTTTGCTTGCTTGCCCATGACTCATCTCCTGCTGTGTGGCCCAGTTCCTAAGAGGCCACGGTTTGGGCACCAGAAACCGGTTTCATGGAATACAATTTTTCCATGGGACAGGGATGGGAAGATTTGACGGCAAGTTGAACTCAGGCAGTGTGATGTGAGTGTTGGGGAGTAGCTGTAAATACAGATGAAGCTTCTCCTGCCTGTTGCTCACCTTCTGCTGTGTTGCCTGGTGTCTAATAGGATGACATGCATACAGGTTCATGCCCTGGAGGTTGGGGACCCTAGTATTAGTAGACACAAAAATTGTTGGTACTAAATTTCAATGAAAAGAAAAATCAGTGAATCCACTGGGTATAATTAATGTACTAGAAAGGACCTATTCTAAGGGACTAAAGATATGCATTCAGTACCTCAATTTAAGTTCCACAAACTGCTGACAAGTGGATTCCTCTTCCCACTTCCCCTTAGCATCACTGATGTACTAACTTTACTGTTACATCCTTAATGTATTCCTAAGTTCAGTTTAACATTTACTGCACCATAGATTTGAAAATCAGAGAACTGATGTTCAAGTTCTGCAACCACATCATTTGAACAAGTCAGCTTGCGTATAAGATCAAATTCTCCTTAGTTATTGTGAAGATAAAATAAGTGACTTGTGGATGTATTTTGTAAATATAAGTCAACCTAGTTGTTTTAAGTTACAATAGCAAAATCTTAGAATATTTTTACATTTTCATAATCACGGACAAATTTACTGTTTTTATTTTTGTTATGGCAACAGAAGCTCATAACATTATTTTTTTCAAAAAGGAAATCACGTGTTCATCAGGATAAGTTAAGATTTGTAAATGTCTTAGCACAATAACTAAGAAAATGGCAGGAAGGCTATGATAACTAGAGTGATGAACATGTGTCAACCGGTCTATGAAACTAGTGTATGGTGCCCCATGATCACATTAATGTACACAGCTATGATTTAATAATAATAAAAAGATTTGGTAAGTCCTTTCTAGTAATTTAATGACTTCTTTAACCTTGAATTTGGCATCATAGATATTCAAACATTAGGGTAGTTGTCTGAAAGCTATCTTTTAAAGAATTATCTTTGTATTTTATTTTAAAATGTCTAAGTAAGTCTCATTATACTTGCTCTGGCCACATCTTTGTTAGGAAAATATATCTAAGGGTATGCAGTTGAACTTTAAATGTCTTCATAACACATGTTTTCTGGCTTTTTTCATAGTACATTATGGGTTCAGAAGACAAATAGAAATCTAGGTGCATGTAGTTCAAAAATTTTTTTTAAGATGTCAGTGATAAAGTAGAAGTTTCTGAAACTTCTTGGATTTTTTTTTTGTTTGTTTCTAATTGTGTAAAAAATGATTATTATACATAAAGTAAATCCTACATGACAAATGTCTATATTAAATATTTAGCATGTTTTGAAATTTTATCAGAAGAATTAAATCATGAGATTTTTATTTTATTCTTCAAATGGAAACAGAATATTTCAGTGTTGGGAATAGAAGGATAATTTTTTTTAAATATAAGAAAACATCATTTTTTGATCTGACTGTAGTTTTCAATTTTGCTTAATTAAAAAAGGCATACTATGTACATCATTTTTATTACTAAATCCCCGAACTTATTTAAAGTCTATGATTGACATTTGTACCAAATGTTTATGTAGTTTATGAGTATTTGCTTATTTATTTTTATTTATATAAGTACTTTGCTTAACTGTGACTTTTGACTGAATGCATTTTAGTTGTTTAATGTAGGCTATATTGCCACCTACGTTCTAGTTTTATAGAAATACTGGATACTAATTGTAGGATATTGAAATATTGTCGATGCCAAAATATATATACAGATTTTAAGCGATGTTATCTGTATATTACATTTTGATGTTTAATTAAATTATTGGAGCAATATGTAGTATGATGTTCATTATTGTACTGTAATTACAGAAGTCTAATGTGACTTGTATTCATCGTTTATTATCAGTATATATTGAGACTTAGAATTTTAATAGTTTTTTCTTAAAATGTGTATACATATTTTGGGAGCCTTATGTGGGTATAAATACACTCTGTTACTATTTTTAAATTTTTAAGTGCATATGTTAATCTGGTAAGTAACACGTAAATAAAAATGTCTAGTGTACTTTTAAATGAAAGGTATTTATGAGTAACTCATTTATTATGGTACAAACATATGGTCAGCATTCCAGATAAGATCCAATAAAATATGTGTTGTATGCTTAATATAATCCACGAATAGCTAGTAAAAAAATACCACATCAAGGTTAAGATCAAATCGTTAGTTTTTATTTACTGTAAAAATTAAATTTCTAAAGACAGATTTGATTAATGTATCTGTAACATAGTCGATGCCATATTTTGTGTACAATGAATTTAGTCATTTATTTTACCTTATTTAATATTTTGCAATTTTTTTTTGTGTTAAAGTTTTTAGGAGAAGCCAGTAAGGTGTACTAAAGTATGGCCTCTGAAATGACACCAGGTACCACATTAATTAAGTATATAATTATAGACAAATTACCTTCTCTATGCCTCACTTTCCTCATCTTTTATTATAAGGCATAACATATATACAAATATTATGAGATAACCTATATAAACCACTCCAGAAAGTGCCTATTACCTTGTAAGCATTCAGCTTAGAAGTAATTATTACAGGGAAAAAACTTACCCTTCAGAGTATGGTAATTCTCGAGCACTAGATATCTAATAGATTTTCACATTTTCAACCCAAACAAAATTTATCGGGCCCTAGTTATGTTCAAGGCACGTTGGTAGATTAGGGATATAAAAATGAGTAAGATAGGGTTTCCACTCTCAATTTCTTCCAATTTAGTATGCTTCTTGAAGGTACTGTTCATATATTTTGATGATCTGCAGCATTTGATGTAGTAAAGAGCATGGCCATGATAACATGTAATAAAAAGCACAGTGCTCTTTCCTTATATTTATCACAATGTCTTTTTCCTCCTGAAGGGTTCAATGAGCATTTATCAGTGTCAATTCTATTATCCACTTAACAGTTTTCAACACTAAGAAACAGGGAAAAACAGTGAATTATGATCAGCACTCACAGCTTTTGACAAAGTCATATCTGAAACTGCAGGCTAAGTAAGCATAATTCAGAACAAGTTGATCAAGTAGTTTCACTTTTCTTTTGACCATGCAATGGTGAATATCCTTGCTTTCTTATATTTCCTTTTTGGCTTGTTTCATATGTCTCAAAAGAAGTTTGTGAGATGAGAGGAGCAGAGTCCTGTAACAATTCTAGAAGATGTGCGTGTGTATGATCAGTTTGTGTGTGTATGAGTTTGTGTGTGTGCATGTGTGCATATATATGTGATGGGGAACTAGGTTTTAATTTTTATTACCCTCAAGTTTTACTCTCCATTAAAGTTGACTCAATGTATACGATGGATATACTAGTTTATTCACTTATTCAGAGTGTAATCAGTGGTTAATATGATAGATGCCATAAAGATACAAAGATGAGGATAATGTCCATTCCCTCACAAATCCCTCTTAAAAAAAGTATCATTTCACAAAAGTAATGCATAAGGCAAACAGGTAGCACATGTATAAAATAATAAAACTACACAGGGAAATATCCTCAGAAAGTATGTGGAAAAATTACTTTGGAAAAGGTGGCTCACACCTGTAATCCCAGCATTCTGGGAGGCCAGGGAGGGAAGATTGCTTGTGGCCAAGAGTTTGAGACCAGTCTTGGCAATATAGTGAGACCCCATCTCTTAAAAATTATTAACCAGTAGGGTGGCATGTGCTGGTAGTCTCAGCTGCTTGGAAGGTTGAGGCAAGAGGAACCCTTGAGCCTAGGAATTTAAGATTACAGTGAGCTATGATCACAGTACTGCATCCCAGTATAGGTTGTAAGCAAGACTCTGTCTCTATTCATTAAAAAAAAAAAAAAAAGAACGAAATTGGAAACTAAGGTAGAAGGGCATTTTAGCAAGAAGGAAGAACATGGCTGAAATAAATATTAAAGTGGCTATGAATGTTTCCTCTACCACCATGCTTATTATGAGAAATGGAAGGCACTAAATAATTAAATAACCAGGAATAGTCAGCTTGCAGTTAACTGCAAAAAGACTGTTTTACAGAAGAAATACAACTTCTGGCTGACTAGAAGTCTACTATTAAGGTCTACAGACAACTGTAAATGTATGTCTCCTTTGGAACAAATGGAAGTGAGAAAGAAATTTGGTTGTGATTCTGCATCTCACTTATTAGAATTAATATTTTGAATTACTTTTGAATAAAAACTTTACTTTTCCCACTTAATTCTTACAAAAGTATTAGAAGCCCTACATCTTGGCACATAAGTTCTGAAATGATGGTTTCATTTTGCCATCTCACCTACTCAGGAGGATGGGTGAATATGTTCTTTTTGACACTTTTCCTCAGACACACTCATTGTTTTTCATCTAATCTGAATGCAAAGCCCCTCCCCCAAATCCTCAGGGGATAGAGAGGATTGGACGCCATGCAGATAGAAGGTAGCAAGATGAAACTAGATTCCTAGACAGATGTTCCATTGAACTCTGGTACATTTTTGAAGTGGCGTTGGTTTTGAAACTATAGCTTAATTTTTTTATAGCAATCTCCCTGAATCATTATAAGAATTTGAGATAGAAAATGTAAAGCAACTATAACATTAAGCATCTTTAAAAGAAATATAAACATTCAATACATTAAATATTATAGAAGATGCTGTTCACCCCTTATTGGCTACAGATACATTCTAAGACCCCCCCCAGTAGATACCTGAAACCCTGTACACACACTGTTTTCTCCTATACATACATACTACTATGATACAATTTAATTTATAAATTAGGCATAGCAATTACAGTACTAACAATAATAGCTAATAATAAAGTACAACACTTATAACAACATAATATAATAAAAGTTAGATGAATGTTATCTCTATCTGTCAAATATCTTATTGTACTGTGCTATGAGTAACTGAAACCACAAAAAGTGAAACTGAAGATGGGGTGTGTAGACTACTATAATATCTATTTGAATGAAATAATTAGTCGCTAATAGGCTTTGGTAAATAGATCTTTATTGACTAGTAGAATGCTTTGGGTTAGGAATGAACACAGTTAAACAACATTTATGACAGATGGTCTCCAAAATGGTCCTTTGTAGAAAGCACATCTACTTTATTTGGGCTATATTTTGTGTGTTCATCCTGCATGAAAATTCCTCAAAGAAAGATGCTAAATAAAGTTAATTGGGAAAAGTATTTTTTTGTACTCAACAGGCATGAGCCTTGTGTATGTTCATTTTCAGTGTCTATGTGAGGGTATTTATATTGTCAACAAAGTATTGGTGGACTATGCCAGGTGCTGGTCTGTGGGTCAAATTGGCTTAATGCCCACTTTTGTATATAAAGTTTTATTGGAACACAGCCACTGGCTAATACTCTGTCTACAACAGAGTTGACAAAGACCTTATGGGCTACAAAAATGAAAATACTTACTATCTGGCTCTTCACAGAAAAAAATTTGCCAGCTACACTTTTAAAATTACTTTATTATAGAAAACCAGTGTATTACAATTTAATATTTTATGGAATATCTGCTTTTTATGACTAGTATTTGTTACATATGAATATTAAAATATACTATAAATTTATTCAAATTTGATACATTTGAATATTTAGGGGGTAGAATTTATATCTACTTAGAATCATTAGGGTGAATACTATGGTATGTTTCAGAAATGAAGATTCTACTTTTATTACTTATCCCATAGTCCTAATTAATTAAATTGTCTTGCCTTACTTTCCAGGACAATTGAAAAAATAACAAAATACAATTGATAGTTGATCATCTGGGCTTCCTGACAGATTATATGGAAAAGGAAACACCATGATTTTTTAATCATGAAAGAATAGAAAGTGTATCAGTTGATACAGCAAAATAGAGCTTATCCTGCTGTTGGCTTTTAGTGATGTTAACTTTATGGGCTGTTGTGAGGCAGTATATGGTAGGTGTTCAGAAGGATAAAATTGACATTAGGGAGATTTAAGACTGAATCCCAGATCTATTCTTTATATACTTTCTGGGTGTGAGCAACTTACTTATTCTGTTAGAAATTCTCTTACTTATTTCTCTTAGAAACTCTAGAATTATTGTGAGGAAAGTATGAGAGACAGAATATAATATCTTCACACATATAAGTATAACATGTTCATGTTTACATTATGATAGTGAAACTGCCTCCTAGAAGCTCTTGAGAATTTCAGAATAAATATACCATGTATATTTTGGCTAGTAATGGAAATAAAGAGTCATCTCTAAGTCAGTATATTTTTACTCTGAAATATAATCCTTATTGTTTCAATTTCTTATTTAATATTTATTTTGGATTTTAACATGAGAGTACACACAATTATGTTACATTGTTTGCATTTGTAAGGTAAAGTCTGAGTGTGGTTGTGATCTTCACCCAAGAAGTGTGCCATTTGCCCATACGTTATACTCATTAGGTGGGAATTTACCAAAACCCCTCTGGCCTTCCCCTTCCTTCAATTTAATTGAGTTTTTCTCTCATGTGCACATGTTGTTAATCTACAGGTTTCAATTTAGTACAAAAGCATACACAGGGGAAAAGAGTCCCTATTTAAAAAATGGTACTGGGAGAAATGGTACATATAAAAGGCTGAACTGGACCCGCACCTCTCACCACTTATAAAAATTAACTCACAATGGATAAAAGGCCTAAACCTAAGACAGGAAATTATAAAAGTTCTGGAAGAAAGTGAGTAAAACTCTTAACTATATTGGCCTTGAGAAATATTTCATGAAGATGACTTCTAAAATAAATGAATGGGACCTGATGAAGTTAAAAAGTTTCTGTATAGCTTAGGAGACAATCAACAAAGCAAAGAGACAGCCTTCAGAGTGGAGGAAGACATTTGCATGCTATGAATCTGACAAAGGTCCAATAACCAGAATTTATAAATAACTCCAGCAAATCAGCAAGAAAAGAGCAAGCAATCCCTATTATTTCAATTTCTAAACTAAATGAAATCTGCATGTTTTTGATGGTGTAAGACCTAGAAGGCAAGGAAGATAGATTGCGTTTTATGTTTAGAATATCTAAAGGTACTGTAATGTTATTTTTAGTACCAATGACTAGAATATTATAAAATGAAATAATGATAGCTAATATTTTTTACATGTGTTCTTTCTGCCAAGCACTATTCTTAGTACTTTCATGCATTATTTGGTGGAATATTCAAAACAACACCATAAATTAGAATTTATATCCACTTAGAATCATTAGGGTGAATATTGTGGTATGTGGTATTTTCAATTTATAGATGAAGAAACAGAGTTACAGTAACTCCCTCAAGGTCAGAAGGCTAGTAAACAGTAGAGGCAGGCAGCAGACCCAGGCCTGGGAGTTGAATTCAAGAACACCTTTGTATAATGGCTACAATTTAATTACAGTAAATAGAATACCATAAAGAGTTCCCCCTACTAGCTTTCATTTGCCTTTATTGACGAGATTGCCTATAAAAAATTGTAACACTCACTTTAAATATTAATTGATTAACAGATTACTTAAATTTAGAAACAGATTCCTAGAAATTTTTCTTTTTATTTAAAACATGCTTTTATTGAGTTGCTGAATATCCTGGGCACTGATGTATTTTCAAAAGCAAAGAATATAAGGATCCTGAAATTTAGAATAATTAGTGAACTCTTTTAAAAGTTAAGTTAGGAATTTAGGATTGTATGCACACACACACAAAGATTTTTTCTTTTTTTTTTTTTTTAGAGACAGAGTCTTACTTTGTTGCCCTCAGTAGAGTGCTGTGATGTCACAGCTCACAGCAACCTCCAGCTCTTGGGCTTAGGCAATTCTCTTGCCTCAGCCTTCCAAGTAGCGGGCCCACCACAACGCCCGGCTGTTTTTTGTTGCAGTTTGGCCAGTGCCAGGTTTGAACCTACCACCCTTGGTTTATGGGGCCGGAGCCCTACCCACTGGGCCACAGACACCTCCCAAGGATTTTTTTTTTTTTTGAGACAGAGTCTCACTTTGTAGCCCTCGGTAGAGAGCTGTAGTGTCACAGCTCACAGCAGCCTCCAACTCTTGGGCTTAAGCGATTCTCTTGCCTCAGCCTCCCGAGTAGCTGGGACTACCTGCGCTCACCACAATGCCCGGCTATTTTTGTTGCAGTTTCTACTGCTGTTTTAGCAGGCCAGGGCCGGGTTTGAAGCCGCCACCCTTGGTTTGTGGGGCTGGAGCCCTACCCACTGAACCACTGGCACCACCCCACAAGGAGATTTTTCAGTGTAACATATATAAAAACAGCCTAAAAATTTGAATTCTTTTTTTTTTTTTTTGTACAGAGTTTCACTTTATAACCCTAGGTAGAGTGCTATGGCATCACAGCTCACAGCAACCTCCAACTACTGGGTTAGGCCATTCTCTTGCCTCAGCCTCCCGAGTAGCGGGGACTACAGGTGCCCGCCACAACACCTGGCTATTTTTTGGTTGCAGTTTGGCAGGGGCCAGGTTTGAACCCATCACCCTCAGTATATAGGGCTGGTGCCCTACCCACTGAGCCACAGGTGGCACCCTACAATTTGATTTCCTAACCTTCCTTATCTACTTAAAATTTTTAGAAAAGCTCTTTCTTCAGACATAGAGATCAGCCTTCTGCCTTTAGCAAGTTTTAAAACAATGGTGAAGTAAAAAAGCAAATTTTCTTTTCTAATCCAATAGTGTTAGTCATTTTTGTAAATTTTTCCAATTAGAGGAAATAAAGTGTATATGTTAGGGAATACAAACTGCCAATATTACTAATAACAAGGAAATCAATATTGTATTGACCTATGTGACTTAAGGAAAATAAAACTGTTGTTGCTGACAGCCATCTTTGAATAAAGAGGAAAAAATATTTATGGAAATATGTAGTGGTTAACATCTATAGGATAAAATATATTTGGTGACATTTTTACAAAGCTAAACAGAGCCATGTCTTCAATATAATAAAATATGAAAATCTTCATTTCATTTCTGGCTTTTATGCATACTTTGATATTGATGGGAATATAGTCACAAATATAGTAACAGGATAAAATAAAGGTCATAATAAAACTGGATTTACTTTTCTTAAAATTATAAGTAATTTTATACATTAATGAAAGACCATTGCTGTGGTTAATTCCTTGCTAACTTGGCCTCCTTAATGGATTTTCACATTCCTTATAAAAAATTTAATTGATGTTTTAATACTTCAAAAATACAGCGTGGACATACTGGATTGTTCAATAAAGCACGTTTGCATTTACTGTGGACTGTTGCATACGGAATATAGCAGCCAGTTATATGAAATTGATGGTGTTTACTTATTATGAATAATACAAGGGAAATCCAAATCTATTCAATTAAACTTTTATGTGCAAATTACAGCTGTATCTGAAAAAATTGCAATAATTTATATTACAACTGTTTTGGCTAATCAGATATACAATCATATTTTAATAGATTTCTCTGGGAGAAGAAATGGGAGGTAAGCTTATTAATCTGTATGGCATGCAATTATATTAATATTGGGAAGACCAAGCCAGTGTGTTTAATTCTATTTGGAATAGGACCTCTCCTTTAGAGTAGTACATACTTCCGAATTTACAAACACCAAAGAAAATGTGCATTCGTTTATGATTTTCACTGCTTGCTTGACCAATTTTTATTCCACCATGTGCCTGAAAAGATTTCAAATTCTTTTTAAAAATGCATAACAATAAGTAGAAGAGGAAATCTGGACAGGTATTGGGTAGAAAAACTGGTGTCAGAAGTGAGGTTTTCCAGAGGTGGACATAAATTTGGGTCTAAGGTTTTTAGTAGTCATTACCAAAAAAACCCCTAAAAAACAAAATCCAACCAAAAAAAATAAAAGCCATGAAACTTACATGATCCCACCTTTGTGTTTAGGACTATTTTTACTTGATGTCCGGAAGCTCATACGTTCCATTCTAGGGAAAAAAAAAAAAAAAAAAAAAAGCTTATTTTCAATGCAAGATCACTTAATAGGAATTATTATTAAATTATATGCTCAGAAAACATTTTCATTGTAACTTCCTTCAACATTGTTGTCAGTTGCCTATTTTCACACATCTCTGGATTAAATAAACCATTATTTCATGCTATGGACATAAAATTATTTCAAGATCTGAAAGTTCTTTCATGAATCATCAAGAAGAGATTGAATTATGTCAAGTGAAGTTTCACTGTTTTATTTAACTAAACCTTTAAAAATTTAATATAATGCACAAGACTTTGTTAATACAAACATTTTGATTGTCTGTGATATTCAAATCCTAAATTATTGATAGCGGTCAATTGCTCATGCCCAGAGAATTGCAATTGACATATTGTAAAAGTTGACATTTAGTGTTCTTTATTTAAAAACCTCCAAAACATCAACATTTAGAAATCTAGATAGGCCAATTGTTTTATATAGTATCTTTCATGTTATAAGATTTATGAGTACTGGCATGTAGGTCAGAAAACCAGGGGTTTGAATGCCAGCTCTGCTCCACTTTCGCTGCCATTTCATGCATCATTTTAACACTTCAGCATAAAAGAGAGACTTGCTTCATTTCTATTTTTTTCTATCTCTGAAATTGTATGAATCTGTGTATGAGTGAGTGGCCCCCATTTTATGTTAGCATGTCATCCTTATATTATTTAAACTTGTGCAATCTCGTTCACACCTTCCCTATAATATCAAGAGAAAATGTCTTCAAAGAAAATGGAAAAGATTATAAAGATAGTGTGTGCGCAAGAGGCCTAAAAATGCCAATGCATAGCAAGTGAAGTTGGAAGTGATAAAGCATATTGAGAGAAATGCAGTAAAGACTTAAGTGTATCCATTTTTTTGTCCTCATTTAGCCTACATCCATGTATTTTCTTGGTTTATTTACCTTAAGTTATACACTCATTGCAGTGAATCTGTTTCGGGCCATTGTATACTGGACATAAACACTAATGAACGTATTACCATTTAAAACTTATTAACATAAATGATGGAGAATATGTAGTTGATCTTTAAATATTTTAATTATGCAGAAATTATTGATAGCTATATAGTTGTTAAAGTTTTGTGATATTTGGAAAAATCAGTTAGGGTTTTAGATGAACTGGAAAAGCTTGATTGTTTTTATCATTTGTAAAATGAAATATAGACTTCTACTAGCCCAATTGTTTATCCAGTACATAACAGAAATAGATTTGTTTTTCTAGATATATTGTTTTTTTCCCTTAGTTTATTATTGTGTAGTTATTTGTAGATTATTCATCTTGTTTTATATACACTTTGGGCGCTTTAAAGGTACTTCACACATTTTAGATTTCTTACATAATAAACTCTCCAAATACATTAAATTGAATTATTTGAAATTACTAATGTTTAACTGATTAGACCTTATATGAATGACAGCTTCATATTCTTCAATTTAGAATTAAATTGGTTATTCTTCCATACCAAACTTTTTTAAAAATTTATTATTTATTTATTTTTTTATTGTTAAATCATAGCTGTGTCATATCTAATTTTTAACTTTTAGTCTCCAATTTCCAGTAACAAATTTTAAATGCCTTTTTCAGAATTTTAATCTAACCTTTCTTTTAAGATATGTTTAACTTTTATTTTATAATTTTATTATATATGTATTTGAGGTAAACATATAGTGACTATTTTCATATATTTTGCCTATTCCTATGTCTCTTACTAGCTTTAATACTTATTTCTTTTCTACAATGCAATTCTTAAGTCATTAATATTTTTGGTTGGAATGTCAGTGATTTTGAGTTTATCTCTGATCATTTGTTATAGAACATGAATTTGTTTTTTTTATCTTTCAAAAATATTTATTTGTTATTTATAAAGATTGTATCTGTTTATCATGTTAAACATGTTTTGGTATACACTGTGGAATGGCCAATAAAATCAATTACGATACGCATCACCTAACATATTTAATTTCGTGGGAAAAATACTTGAAGTCTACTCCTCTTAAAATTTTCAAGAATGCATTGTTATTAACTTTAGTCACCCTGTTGTAAAATAAACGTTTTGGACTCTTTGGTCCTATCTGAAATTTTGTATCCTTTGAACAACCTGTCCCCAACTCCACTCAAGCCGCTAATAACCACCATTCTACTCTGCTTCTATGAGTTCAACTTTTGCAGAACAAGAATTTGAGTGATATCTTTCCTGAAGCTGTACACATGTGGTTATATAAGAGAATTTTTCCATTTCCTATGGGTGTGATTAAAAGCCTAAATTACAAATATAAATGTGAATTCCCTTGCAAAGTTCCGTAGACATGCATACAAATCCACATCACAAGTAAGCTATGGAGTGTTTGTATTGTGCTCTTTAGAAATGTGGTAAAGAGGAGGAAGTGATAAGTAGTAGAGGAGGCCCGAATAATTTATCTGATTATGAAGGAAGATAGTGAAAGTGTGTTAAAAAATTTTGTCTAGTATGTGTATTGAAATATTAGTGTTCACTGTCATTTTTCTTTTGTTACAAAGAAAAAAGATCTGAAGGTAAACATTTTCAGCTCTTACAAAATGAACGTATATTTTCCTCTTTGTAGTGACACGTGACAATGAGCATGTTTTAACTATAAGGAAATACTACCTAATTTTTGAAATGGAAAAAGAAGAACAAACAATTAGATAAAATTACTTATAATCTTACTACCCAGAGATCTTTTTAAAATATTGACCACTTGTTTCATATATAACTCTTTTTTTATGAGTTTGTTTTTGTTCTGTTTTTAAAACATAAAATGTGACTCTTTTAACTCCACCTATTCTTTATTTTTTTTTTTTTCCCTGAGGCAGAGTCTCTGTTTCCCAGGCTAGAGTGCCATGGTGTCAGTCTGTGACAGCAACCTCAAACTCCTGACTTCAAGCAATCCTCCTGCTTCAGCTTCTTGAGTAGCTGGGACTAAAAGTTCCTGCCACAACACCTGGCTAATTTTTTTTTTTTTTCTATTTTTACTAGATACAGATCTTACTTTTGCTCAGGCTGGTCTTGAACCTCTGATCTCAAATGAGCCTCCCACCTTGGCCTTCCAGAATTCTAGGATAATAGGCATGAGCCACCAGTCCAGCCACAAACTGTACTTATCTTGCTCTTTTTACATAGAACTGATCATTCCTTAATATTCTTTCATATTTTAAGACCCTCCTTTATAATGTGGCATATAGGCTTTTATCCTAGAAATATATTTTTTAACTAATTATGAGTGTAAATTCTTTGAGATGTAGTTAATACCCTTAATTCTCAAATATCTTCCTAGAAAAGTTCCAAAGTATACTCCTCAAGGTCATCCATTTACCACTAATATTATTTTAGCCTTTGCTAATTTGGCAGGTGAAAATGGTATTTTATTTTATAATTCCTAATCATTTAATTAGTGGCTTATTTGAATTTTATCATATTTTTATTTTTAATGGAAATATGTTTCCACTAAAACTCAAGATTATATTATTTGTACATTTTTGTTCATATTTTCTTACTTATTTTAAGTGATATTTATATATATGAACATTAATATTTTATAACCTATAAATATAAGAATTTTTTTTTTTAGAAATGTTAAGAATTATTCATTTCTCCTCTGTCTTTTGGACATTTTCCCTCAATTTCTGAATAACTTATCTGATTTTCTGCTGTACTGAATTTGAACTTTATTGCTTATAACAAATATTTCAACTATTGAAGTTTGATTTGTTTGTACTCTTATTTTATTTGGCACTTAATAAATGAAATGTATTCTTTTATCTCCTTAAACATAATGCAATGTGACTTACGTTTGTGGGTATGGTTGCTTAAATAGAACAGGATGTCAGTAACCAAGGGAAAAAATATAAAAGATAGATAAACACACAGATAAATATTGGATAGAGACATTGACTTGCAAAGATCATAGGACATTTCTGTGCAGATGAAGAAAGGCCACTGGGTAGGATGAGTGATAGGGTAAATTATGTCTTAAAATATTTGTCATCGGTATAGATGATCATAGAGATTTCTGTTAAAATATCACATGACTTCAGTTCCTCTTACTCATTGATTTTGCTCCTGAATATAACTTCATTTTAATGATTTCATGATAAGTTTAAAAAACATTAGGAAAAGGGGGTTTTACATTTTAATTTACTTTATCATTTAAAAAGAGTTTCAAGTATGAGTTTTTAAAATAATCCCTAATATCTGAAGCCAGAGAGGCTGATAATAGCTGTAGCTTGAGTCAATGTAACTGTTCAATGAAAAATAGCATCAGTATATTCTTTAAAATCCTACTCTTTGCTTGAATATTACAGCCTTTTGTTCAAAATAAAAATACTCAGCAAAGCCCTTAAGCGAAACCTTTAAAAGAACAAGAACATACCAAGTAATCTATCATATATAAGAGCTAGTTCAAAGATATTTCCCTATTCTTAAATTGAAATTGTTGAAAATTTGCCAAACATTGCTAGAATTCTCCAAAATATTTTTAGATATTGTTATTGTTATGTTCTTGATGATATTGTTGTTGTTTCTATTAAGAAAATATAGGTAATGGGAAATATTTATGAAATTGAGACAATTATTTTAAGTAAAATAAAGAACAGATAAATTATGTCCATAAAATACTGTACATTAATAGGTGGGGAAGCCTTTGAGTCCACTAAGATATAGTGAAAACATTTCTTTTAATCCTCATTTGATATTATTGTTCTCTGATAGAGACCACATAGCAGTACAAGCATAGCACAATAAAAAGACTTGAAAATAGAACCTAAGGAAAATTGTAAATGAGATTTACAGCTCATTCTATGGCTGACTTCATTAGCCAAGTGGCTTTCACATGTTTCCCCCCACACACACATTGATTGTAATTGCTGTGGCTCAGTACTTAAATACTCCATATACTATCAAATGATCCATGGGAAGTAATTTCCACCCTTTGATAAGTATTGATCTAGATAGATAATTATATATAATTTTAGTTTTTCTAAGAAAATATTATGAACATTTCTATCTATTTATAGACATTGGCTTTGGCCAAAGCATAAACTGGATTTTTTATCCTAATTTTATATATAAAGTATTACTCTAACCCAGTGATTTTCAACCAATGTGCTGCTGCATGCTGGTGGGCCTTGAGAGAATCTTAGGTGTGCTGTGAAAGATTTTAAAGATCATGAATTAAATTATTCATAAAGAAGTTCAAAGCACTGTAAGTATATTCTTATTTTTTTTAACTCTTTTTTAAATCAACATAATTTAAATGTGCCACAGAATTTTAACCGTAGGTTCAAGTGTGCCATGAGATAAAAAAGGTTGAAAAACACTACTCTAACTTTTAAGAAAGTATTAACTATATAAATTGACATTTTTACATCTTTTTAGTTCTTAAAACAAACTATGAGGGAAAAGACAGCGTAGACATGGTGTAATAAGATATATATATTTTTTTCTTTTTGAAATATAGGAGTATCAAATCATTTTATTATGGTGCCTATGTTCTTTGAAAGAAAAATATTCAGTTTTGATGTCAATAATTTGATTCTATCTTGGAAAACATAAGCATTGAAATGAATGAACTTCATATTGGTTATTTAAAAATAGTTTGATTTCTCATCCACTTACACATTATGAATTCAGTCTTTAATGATGATGAAGGAGGTTCTTTGACTTAAAGCACATAGTGTACTTTTTCTTGTCTTTAGCATCTTTTCCTGGAAGTAGTACTATTGTTGTAGATAATTTTTTTTCCTCCCTATATCTCCATTTCCAAATTTTTGTTATTGAAGTTTGGCATTTAAGACCCAGATTTCAGAAGTTAAGTTTTTTTTTTTTTTTTTTTTATAGTTGTTGTTGTTAATTTTTTTTCTCCCACTGATTTTAATTGTATTTTATACACATGGAGGTATAATCACCCCTCCTTATAAAAGGGTTCCATATCTGGATTCAACCAACTATAGGTTGAAATTATTCAAAATAAAATTTAAAAAAGATACACTAACAAAAAATAATACAGATAAAACCAATTCAGTATAACAACTTTTTGCACAGTTTTTATATTGTACTAGGTATTATAAGAAATCTAGAGATGATTTAAATATATGGGAGTATGTGCATAGGTTATATGCAAATATTATACCACTTGAGCAGCTGTGGATTTTAGTATCCATGGTTAGTCCTGGAACCAATCTCCTGTGGATACTGAGGGATAATATGACATATTATTTCTTGGCTTCATTAGTTACCAACAACTTTTTATACTGTGTAATGTTGATCCATAATACTGATAACTTCTTCAGATATTTGAGTGATATTTGAAGTGTTTTGTTTTTGAAAAATACTTGGGTGAATATATTTTCTAAGATTCCCTAAATTATAACATGTATTCTACTTCTATAATATCATGGCTGGAAATACAATTACCTAATCACAACAGTTTGAAATGTCTGTGTACACTGATTCAAAATTTTTAATCTTTTAACATTGTAAAGGAAAATGAGGAAAATTTGGATTTTTATTCTTTTAGATACAACTTGTTTTTCCTACCTAGAAATATCTTATATTTTCCTTTGTCTTTGTTATTTAAATACCTGGCCAGAATTTGTTTATTTGTGGTTGTGTTTCATGAATGTTGCCCCCCAAAAGGTGATCTCCAGTTAGTTTACATAATTTATTTCTTCTGAAGGTAATCCCAATATTTACATATTCCTTTACAAATTTTTTGCATATTAAATTTATAATATATTTTAATGTTAATAATTAATGTGTAGAAATTAATAAATACGTTAGATTAAAATTCATGGAAGTGCAGCTTCTAGTATTACTGCAAGGGATCAGTCAATGCCACCTCTAGACATGTGCTCACTCCCCTTTAGAGACTACTTGCCTAGATAACTCAGGTTCCTTAAATATGCTCATTTGTGTCTTATTATTTCCCTGGAAGGTTTTCAGAAATTATGCCTTTAATTCTAGCTTTGATATTTTAAATTTTCAGAATCTTATGGGGGTACAAATGTTTTGGTTACATGATTTGATTTTGTGCAGTTTGAGTCAAAGTTACAAGTGTACCCTTTGGTTTGTGAACTTAATTGTCTGACTTCATATAACTGGGTTGGTTCTCTGTTCTGATCCATAAGTCTATGTCTATGTTTTTGTGTCATTACCATGCTGTTTTTGTTACTACAGCTTTATAGTATAGCTTGAAGTCTGATGAAGTGATGCCTCCTGATTTGTTCTTATTGCTTAACATTGCTTTCATTATGCAGGGTCTTTTCTGATTCCATAGGAAGCATAGAACTATTTTTCCTAGATCTGCAAAAAATGACATTGGTATTTTAATGGAGATTGTATTGAATCTATAGGTCATTTTGGGTGTTTATAGACATTTTAACAGTTGATTCTGCCAATCCAATAGCATGACTTTTATTTTTCCATCTGTTTATGACATCTTCTGTAATTTTCTTCCTCAGTGTTTCTTAGCTCTCCCTGTAGAGGTCTTTCACCTCTTTAGTTAAGTATATTGAATCACTTCTTGGTCTTTTAGCTAAGATCAAGAGTAGTTAAGTACATTCCTAGGTATCTAGTTTTGATTTTAAATGCATTTGTTCCATTATTCCAGAACCACTATAACTCTCAGATAGGTTTATTTTTCTGTGCACCACTTCCATCATCTTCTCTCCCTTATTTCTTCATTTTAAACAATTCAAATTGTGGTAAAATACACAAAACATAAAATTTACTATCTTACCACTGTTAGGTAGACAGGCCATGATTGTTATTTATATTCACGTTGTGTCTCTTGTTTCTTAACAATTAATTTTTATTCTGTGTTTAGGAAGCTTAAATCATTCCTACATATCAGTCATTCAGAAATTCCATTTAAAAATTTTTTTTGTAAAATGTACATACATGGTTGGGCGTGCTGGCTCATGCCTGTAATGCTAGCACTCTGGGAGACTAAAGATGGAGGGATTGCCTAAGATTCGGAGTTTGAGATCAGCCTGAGTAAGTGAGACCGTGCCTGTCTCAGCTTAAAATAGAAAAATTAGCTGAGTGTGGTGGCACACGCCTGTAGTAACAGCCTCACAGGAGGCTGAGGCAGGATGATCCCTTGAACCCAGGAGTTTGAGATTTGCGTGAAGTAGGCTGATGCCAGGGCATTCTGCCCAGGTGACAGAGCAAGACTCTGTCTCAAAATAAAATAAAATAGGACTAGCAAATGGTGGTACATGTATACCATGGAATACTATGCAGCCTTAAAGAAAGATGGAGACTTTACTTCTTTCATGTTTACATGGATGGAGCTGGAACATATTCTTCTTAGCAAAGTATCTCAGGAATGGAAGAAAAAGTATCCAATGTATTCAGCACTACTATGAAGCTAAATTATAGCTTTCACATAAAGGCTATAACCCAACTATAGCACAAGACTATGGGGAAAGGGCCAAGGAAGTGGAAGGGGGGGGGAGGTTTTGGTGGAGGAAGGGTAATGGGTGGGGCCACATCTATGGTGCATCTTAGAATGGATACAGGTGATTGCACTAATGTACACAGCTATGATTTAACAATAAAAATATATAAATCATAATAATAATAATAAATAAATAATCTTGAAACTCAATTTCCTGGTTGGCTTGGAACTCTAGGAATAGAGCAAGACACCCTTCCCCAATGCCATGGGTTCAGACTTTTAAGTTCCTGTTCCATCTTTTCTGCTTTTTATGCCCAGATTATATGATGCCATAATCCTCTGTAATTTTTACTTCACCCCCATAGAGTTGCTGTTTCTGGATCTGGAATGATTCTAATACTTAGTCTAAGCTCTTTAGACTAACATGGATTAAAGTTGCAATATACCCATCTATATACTTCAACTGCCTTTCAATATCTAACATTCATTAAGAACATAGGGAAAGAGGGGGAGACAAGATGGCGGACTGAAGCCAGCTTTCCCCAGAGGCTCTTGTCCAGAAGGAGAGTTAAGGGACAAAAATTTAGTAAGAAACCTGGTGGATTTGAGCTGCACCAAGAGAGAAGGTTGAAGAACACACATCTACACCACTGAGGCGAGCTGCAACCACAAGGACATAAACAAAAGGTACAAAATCTATCACCACGTGGACGGGAGTCCCCCCTCCCACATGAGACCAGCTCAAGAGCCCCACAAACAAACATGCAGAAATTAAAGGCCCTCCCACTACACTTCATGGGAGTGACCTTCTAAAAACTGGACTTACCTCCCCTACTAGGGTGCCATGGCATTCTCCTGTCAGGCATAAAACTATATAGAACTTTAAATATCCTTTTCCGGCAACCCTGAACTCCCAGAACTGCACTCCCCTCCACTCACAGTGAGGTCTGGAGTCTTGTTCCCCAGGAATTCGGATTCTTGGGTGATTTCTCGAGGGGTGTGGACAGTGCCTGAGCTGCAACTGGTCAGTGCTGACTCTGAGGCATGAGAATGAGGAGAGGGCACTCGGCTAAGGGGGAGTCACACCACAGCAGCACTTCCCTACAGCACGGTGCAGCAGCCCTCCTTGGGCAGCAATACGGGCAGACATAAAACTGAGTGAAACTGTAGCTTCCCCGTTTCCAGTGTTGAGCTCCCAGCACTCCCCCCCACTCTCACTTGAGGGTCAGGGGGCCTGTCCCCCAGGAGTTCAGATTCTTGGGTGATTTCTTGAGTGGTGTGGACAGTGCCCGAGCTGCGACTGGTGAGCAATGACTCTGAGGCACGCGAGCGAGGAGAGGACACTCAGCTGAGGGGGAGTCACGCCTCGGGCACTTCACGTCAATGCGCTGAAGCAGCCCTCCTGTGGCAGCAATAGGGCCAGGCATAAAACTGAGTGAAACTGTAGCGTCCCTGTTTACAGGGCTGAGCTCCCAGCACACACCCCCACTCTCACTCGGGTGTCTGGGGGCCTCTCCTCCAGGAGTTTGGATTCTTGGGTGATTTCTTGTGGGCTGTGGACAGTGCCTGAGCTGTGCTGTCTCTGGGGCGTGGAAGCGAGGAGAGGATGGTTGGCTAGAAGGGAACCGCTCCAGAGTGGCGGTTCCCTGAGATGCGGAGTGGCGGCTGTCTTCTGGCAGTGGTGCAGCCAGGCATAAAACTGTGTGGAACTTTGTGTGGTTGATACCTACAGCTCTGGGCCCCAGAACTCTCTTTCACCCCCACTCTCAGATCTGGAGGCCTCTTCCCCAGGAGTCTGGATTTGGGGGTTATCTCTCAAGGGGTATGGACAGAGCATAAACTGCAGCTGGTCAGAGCTGACTCTGGGGCGCAGGACTGAGGAGAAAAGAGTCGGCTGGGTGCCCACACCAGAGCGGCAGTTCCCAGAGGTGGATCAACAGCCTTTTTTTTTGTTTGTTTGTTTTAACAGCAAAATGGCTCACTTTTGGATATTCTGAAGCTACACCCCCTGTCTCCCTGGGCAACCAGAGGAGGCCACCAGTGAATAAAGGATTTGCCTGACGCTGCTCACAAACCTGAAAAGCTTCCAGGGCAG
The DNA here is from genome assembly GCA_963574355.1 of Loris lydekkerianus. NCBI lineage: Eukaryota > Metazoa > Chordata > Mammalia > Primates > Lorisidae > Loris > Loris lydekkerianus. The sequence goes on along the minus strand of CAUYPK010048557.1, from coordinate 1,277 downwards.
GACCGACTCAGAGAGGTAATAGAATACAAACCTCCAGCAACAAAGACGTTTGAACTCAGAACAGCCTGTCTTCAGCAGGCAATTTTAGCAGAAACAGAGACAGAATCCCACAAATTTGTTCTCTTCTGTTCTGTTATATTGTGTTAACAACGTCAATCAGGGGCAGGGCTAAGCCTGAGTGAATATCCCCCCCCCCCCGACCTTCACCAAGTGCCCAAGGATGTCAGGCCTCACCTCCTCCTGCTAGATAGCAGAAGACTGCAGAGGCCTGGCAGATTTCCTTGCAATTAAGGAAGGCACAAACCTCTGGAGTATCTGTTCACTACAGGCAACTAGGTCAGCAATCTACAGAGATACCAGTGACTTGGACCAATGGAGGGGCAAAGTGGGGAAGGAGACATCAACCTTCACTGATCTATTTGCTAGGTGGCTCCTCCTAACTCCACGCAGCACTGGAGTAATCCATATCAGAGTAGTCACCAGACACCTGTGATCCAGTTCCCAGAGACCTCTTAAACTCTCCCACCTGAGACAGGTCCCAATTGAGACAATTGATTTAGACCTTTTGAACTGAATCAATAGACTGGGGACATTTCAGGCGGTGCCCGGGGTGTTAACTTGTAAGAAGGTTTGATTTTCCTTTTCCAATTGGTGCCACAGGTGGGCGGGCAGGGTAAGTTAATTTGCTGGTTTTTCCCCACATCTGAGACTTCAACCCAGAGTAATGTTACACTAGGGTCGAACAGAAACCAGCTGAAAACAAGACAGAACCACTTAGCCCCACCACACCAGACAGGGCCCCAGTTTCTCAGGCCACAACACTGTACGGGCCCTCAATAAAGCTCCAGGAGAAAAATCAAAGGGAGTAAAACAACCATGGGGCGGAATCAGTGGAAAAACTCTGGTAAAATTAATAACCAGAATAGATCAACCCCCCCAAGAAAAAATACGTCAGATGTAATTGAAGAACACAGTCATAAACAACTGGCTGACATGTCAGAAATCAAATTCAGAATTTGGATTGCAGACAAGGTTAATAAAATGGAATTAGGAATTCGAGGAGAAATTCAAAACTTGTCTCAAGAATTTAACAAATTTAAAGAGAAAACCACCAAAGACTTAGACACACTGAAGCAAGAATTTGCAGTCCTCAAAGATATGAAAAATACAGTAGAATCCCTCAGCAACAGAATGGAGCAAGCTGAAGAAGAATATCTGATATTGAAGATAAAGCCTTTGAACGATTCCAGGCATTTAAAGAGGAGCAGAAATGGAGA